>JANHGB010006411.1:0-15446 GCA_026283785.1 Coracopsis vasa
GGTATATGGTCAGGTCCTCCTGCATACTACATGGCTACTACTCCTGGCCTTGAAATGACTGCAGTGTTGGTTTTGGGGGCTTTGTTTTGGTTTTTTTGGTTTTTTTTGAGAGACGGTACATATTCAGAAGCATTAAGTAACTGGGAATCTTACAAGGATGGAATAGTTTTCCTTCAGTCCCAACTGGAAATTGTCATTTTACTCATTTCTTTTAGTTTCTGTATGATATGCCTAAACCATGCAAATCATTGCTTTAATTGTGATTGTATATAAACTTATTTTCTTATATGAAGTTTATTTGTTATGTCTCTTTTGTCTGAGAAAAATGGGGTTTTCCACACATACCTAAATGATTTCAGAAATCAACCATCTGGCTCATTCCACAATTTAAATTAACAAAAGGTAGCAGCTGAGTGGAGTAAGGGGTGGGGGAGGAAATCTCTTGCATCAAATGAGCTGCTGAACTGGTCACACCAGTATGTTTCTTTTCAAGAAGCCGCTCCTTTTACCCACTTGCAAAACTCAGAATTATTTTAGCCAACATAAAAAATTGGCCAGAAGCCAGTGTTTTTTTCAAAGATCAGTTTGGGGTTCACTTTAGCATTAACATTAGTAGAATATAAATAAAAAATACCTGTAAAGCATAATATCTATAGTTTGCCTCATTTCTTACTTTGTATTTGACCAGCTTCCGCAGTGGTGTTTTAGGAATGAGTAGAGCAGGACAAGTATAAAGAGACATTTTGCTACAATACCCTCCATAATCCTTCAGCACTTTAGGAATTTCCTTGGGAGGAACTTACACTATTGAGTTTAATAACACTTTTTTACAGCATTCTACTAGTCTAATCATGTTTCATAGTTATTCTTAATCATGACACACAAAATATGTTGGGGTAGTGAATTCCACAATTTAAATATGCATAACATGACAAAGGAAATTACATTTTTTTATTCCTTTGCCATTTCATTTGATGCCTCTGGTTTTTATATTATAGGAAATATGAATAACTGTTCCCTATTCACTACTCAGTCATCTGTTCTTCAATCTGAAGAGCCCTAAATGCTGGAGACCCGCAAGGGTAACAAATAAAGGGACTACCTAAAAAGCTGAAGACAAATGCAGTTATTCAGCGGCAGGGAGCTGAGTGGTATAATCCTGATTAAAAAAAAAAAAAAAAAGAGGTATGGGTAAGTAGTGAGCTGCAACCCACGCACAATTATAAATGCTACAAAAAAAAGGTAACGTCTCCATTTAAACACGCAAGGGTGGGAATAGCCCCTTCTGAAAAACTCCAGCATCAGTTCTACACTGACAGAAGCCAAATCATGCCTGTAAACTGGGAAAATTTCAGAGGAGAGCAGCAGAAAGTGCTTTTAAAGAGTTAATAGCACTGGATGAAGAGGAAAGGATAAAAAACTGATACAGCTTGTTTAAATATTGGCTCTGGAAAAGGAAAGCACAGAAACTAGTTCAGAAACCTTCTCAGGTTTCTGAACCAATAAACAAAGCTGGTGTGAGAAAAACCTGAAAAGTTGTAATTCAGAGAAAATTTTTTTGAAAAGGAATAAAGAAAATTTATGTTACTATACCATAATCTTCTAAGGAAAAGGTTGAAGCCCTTCATTCTAGTGTTGAAGTTTGAGTATGCATTAGAGAAATATACTGTAGAAAATGTTCCTGCATTGATAGAAGAGATGACTTGACAGGATTTTTTCCATCTCTGCTTTCTACAGCTCTTTGATCTTAATTGATAAAATCAATTTCATGGGGCAAAAAACCAAACCCTGCCCTTCATGCCAGGACCAAAGTGGAATTCTGTGAAAAGAGTTTTGCAGTAGTAATTTATTTTAAATCAATTTTACTTTGCTCTAATCATATCTAGCTTCTCTGTGTAATTCCAGAGCAACTTTAAACTCTGCTCGCTGAGAGACAAAAATAGAATACTGAAGAATAATTTCCATACACCAGCATGCACTAATCTGCTGGCACCAGGAAAGAGCTGCTTTTACTAAATGACTAATAAAATTCCTCCCCATCTCTGTAAAATGACAAATGCCTGGTTTGCTCCTTATTCTAGTCTGCATTACAGCACTACCTGATTAATTACATGAGATGCTCCTGAAGATATATTGCATTGTGCAATGTATAATTGAAACCAGAGATACCATATTATAGTGAGGGCTATAACCATGCTCCCATTAATATAAAGCCTTATTATCCGCAGTTTACAATTCAGTCTGAGATTAGATTTGACATACAAGATCTTAGCCTGGGGAGGACTTTTTCCCAGAACAAAATTAAGGGAAAATCTTTTTTGGCCGTCAGAGATATAAAAATGGAATGTGGATAGGCTGTTTTGATTTAAAATGTCTTTTGTGTGTATATAACTGAAAAATCCCTTAGTTTCTCAATAGAAGATTATGATGGCTATTAGTTCATAACATGAGCTAGACATAAAGCAAGTAAATTTTCATGAAAAATTGAAATAGCTCTTTAATGTGGGAATATTAATTCTCTAAAATATGCTAGTGAATTCGGCACATCAACACACAGCACAAACGTAATTTCAGAGATCTCAATTTAAAACTAATTTAAAATTATTCTGCTTTGCTGCTCCCTTTCTTTATACAGTAACCAGCAAATGTATTTAGTCAATCAGCTGAACCCACTTGCTTTGTGTTTCTGAAGGGGAAAAATGTAGCATTTTTTAAATATACAAGCAATCGAAAATATGTTTCTTAAGGATCATATGTAGTTAAGTTAGCTGCTTATAATGTAAAGTCTGAAATACATGCTACACTTCATAATACTGACTAAAATTTTAGTTCTTTATATCTTCAGTTACGATAATCAGCTCTGCATGATTCTGCCCCCAAGACTGTATGGTAACCTGAAAATAAGGTGCATCAATTTCTGAAGTCAGAGGACTCTGCAACCTACACACTCAAGTGAAAGAGAGAGGGTTGTTATAGGGCTAGATTTCATTTCACTGACAGTCACAAAATTGGCAAGAACTGCCTCCACAGCTTATTGAAGAATGAAATGAGGAATGGGAGGCAGAGAAATCAGAGATATCAAATGCCTGAAAATAAATGCAATGTGGAAACATGACAAAGAGGAAATTCCTGTGGTGCTCGTCTCTCTATATTTGTTCTCTCTTTCTCTTTGTCTCTCTTTTTACTTCTCATATCATAAATCAAAATGACTTCACACCAATTTGCTTTTGTTCTGCCTGATGCTTTGGTACTTTATTGACCAGCTTGACTGTTTTAACTTTTTTATACTCTCCTTGCCTGTTTTTTTTTCTTTTTTGTTGTTTGATTGGTTGGTTTCCTCTGTTTTTTTGTGGATTTTTTGGGGGAGGGTTGTTTTTTTTTTTCCATTTGCTTGTTTGGGTTTTTTATTTATTTGTTTGTTTTTAATTTTAGACCCTGTATCTTCTCAGCTGAGGCAGTATTTTTTTCCTGAAGTCCCCTGCCAGTGATATGGCCAAGGACCTCTGGAGCTGACTGCCTTTGAATGTATTAAGTGCTCTCATGAATGAATACAGAGGGATTATTTTGGTCAGATAATCAGCTTCCATTCTAAGGGCTTTATGTCTTCCTCCACATAAAGATCTCATAGCAGAAACTCAGAAAGAAAATAAAGAAGGAAGATATGAGACTGGAAAGAAAATTCCAGCCGTTTACATGGCAAACAATTTGGGAAGTGCTTTTGTTCCTGTTCTTACAGAGCAGATGCTCTTTCTTCCCTTTAATAAATACTTTTATTGTCTGCCTTTGCATAGCCTTCCTCTTAAAAATAGGTAAAAGTCTTTGTCTCCTTTCAGCTTTTTTTCCATTTCTGCTCACACTACAGTAGCCATAACTCTGTGAAGGAATCCTTCGTTCGTCTTCTGCAAAGCTAATGATGTGAGCCTCCTCGCACACTCAGGCAGCAGGTATCTACTTCCATTTGTATTTTTAGTTTACACAATAAAAAGAAGTTAATTACTTATCCTGGATGTCTATCTGTTGCACAGATCACCTTCTTCCTCTATATTTAAACCTCCTAACCTTTTTCTGCATCTAAGTGGCTGGGAATGCACTACTTCACTTCAAAGTAATTTCATGTTAATGAGCACACCACTGAGTGTAGACTTCCAAAATAAAAACCGTTCCAGAAGAGTGTATGGAGAGTGCTTTCTTCATTAAAATTGAAACACTTTGAACTGAAGAAGCACACTCCACTTTGATGCCAAGGTAGCAAAGCCAGTTTTAATCCAAGCATATAAGGAATGTACAGGAGATTAGCCAGATGTTCAATTACTCCTCCTAAGAAACTCCATGATGTACTAATATGCCTGCCTGTACCTATAATTGCATGAGTACTCTTGGGTACATACCAAATAACATAAAACCCCACTGATGTGCAGATTTGGAATTTGCAGATCCTTAAGTTTACACTTTTCTGGGCAATACTTGCATGTAAATATTATGGCATTCTCAGACTGTCTTTTGAAAGAGTATACGTAATATACACTTCATATGTAATAAAGCATTTGATTGTTCCCAATGAAGTATTTTCTTGAGAGAAAAATATGCAGATATAAAAACTAGGAGAAAGTTTGAGAAGCAAGTTTGTGACACACTGTAGGATGCAACTGACTAAATTCAGGACATCAGCATTTTTGATGGTTATGTCTAAACTACTCATTCTGGCTTCCTTTATCACACCTGAAAAGAGACATCTGCACTGAGGGCATGTGATTTTCTTTGTCCTAGAGCAGATGTCTAAAAGTGGTCTAAAAGTGCGCATTTCTCTCATTGACCCTAAAGGGGATCCAAATACTTAAAGCTCTTTTTGCATATCACAAGGGGAAAGCCTACATTTAGATATGTAATGGTAGGGGTGACAGAACCTCCCTGCAGACTTAAAAGTCAGGACATATATTCTTGTACTGATACTATAGTTCTATTCCATCTTCAGTGATCATAATGAATACAAAGTTTAAATAAAAGAGAACATAAAAAGAAAACATAAAAATAATTTAGCCTTCACTTTACACAGCTTTGGTTTTTTGGCTATGTGTTTATCTCTATATACACTTTTTAATTATTTGAATAGACATACAATGTTCTAAGGCATGATTATGTCTTTGAATGTGCAAAATACAGAAAATAATTGATTTAATGAATGTAGAAAGGTAAAGATATTACTCAAAAGCTATTTTTCCAAACATATTCGATTCTTTGAATGATACTGCACATAGGTCTGTAAACTGGTTCCTTCAAACACAGTACTCTAGTATTTCACTAGTAAGATGTAAATGAAATTTTGAAGAAATAATGTTATTTTAAGATGTGAAAAACCTTAAGCTTTATATTTTTTGAAGGGTCCTTTAATTCTGCTGGTTTGGTTTTATGGCCGCAAAGACTACCATCCACCACAAAGCGAGTGGGCAAATAAGAACTATTGTATATATATCAATATATTTTATTTTACTGGGTATCCAGTTGCAAACAGTTATGCTTGCAGCATTTTTGTGGCTTGAGGTATTCGTGGCTTCATAATTACACTTCTGAAATCAGAGGCTGGGTCAGATCTTGTCTGAAAATGAGTCACACAACATCTTAAGGTGTTCTGATAAGATGATAAATTCTCTTACTGCTACATAAACTATTCCCATTATTACATTCTTAATAGTCACTGACCTTAAATTAAATTAAAAGAAAAAGGAAGAATTGTGTTAACAGAGGTCACAACTGCCAAAGTGCATTTTACTCACATGGTAGTTGACAATTAACGTGTAGTTACATGATAAAAATAATAGTATTATGCTAATTCCAGAGAAAGTACCTGGAAACATAAAGTGGAAAACAGTGGAAGAACCCAACTCCCTGTATTATGCAGAAGACACAAAAGGAGGCCTTCACCACCTGTCTTGGGATACCTCTGTTTCTTCAGAAGAATGAAAGGGGAACTGTCCCTATAGAGCAGAAATCCATAAACTTTTATGTTGGACTTCAGCTGGGACAGCAGAATGAGCAGAATGAGTGGGAGGTTTCCTACCGCTCAACATCATCTCCTTTACTTTGTTCTGTCATGGTCTGTCTGCAAAAACATAGTCAGAATGATCTGAATTTCCTGCTGCAGTGTTCGCTGTTCCATAGTGGCTGATAAAGCCTTGTCTTTTGAAAGGTCTTGAAATCTTTTAAAGTTATATTGTACTGGACATAAAAAATACTTTGACAATTCCTTGCCCTCCCTTCTTTATTTTGTTTATGGCAGCAGTAAATTTAATCCAGCTGGTCAGTTTTAGCCAACTACATTTGGGGGCTTTACCTCAAGCCTGGCTTTTTACACACTACACATATATAAAATGCAATCACAGTTTTTATCTGGCTGGATCTGCTCATCTGAACCTGCTTGAGACACTGATTTTCTTCTATGTACATTTTTTTTTTATGTTCCTATCTTCAATTCATTGCAGCGCATCCTTCTCAAAAGATGAAGTAATGCTATATCATCAAGTAGTGTTGAGAACCACAAAAGCAGACACAAAAGCCAAAACAGTTCCTTTCATTTCTGATCTGCCTAATATCTGTTTTTTTCCTAATACTTTGGAATTATACTGGGTTCAATAAGGTTTAATAACATAACTATTTACAGCTTTCTGGACCAAAATACAGCTTTTTAAACCTAGTATTTTTACCAAGGTAGAAGAGGCTAAATATTTGCTAGCATATTTTATTATATTTTACTACATATTCTACTTCATACTTAGTGGTCCCATCTGAGAATAAAAATTACATACAGAACAGTGATTCAAATTCAGTGTCTAAATCCCATCTCAGAGGCAAGTTTAAAATATGAGACAAAGGCAGTTAAAAAAAGAATAACTCTAAGGAGCAGTGCACTAAGAGATTTTCAGCCATGTTTTCTGGTGGCCATAGGAACGGAAATTCTGTGTAAGATGAAGTAATTATTGTCCCAATTTTTACAAATGGGGAGAGGCATCACCAGAGAGTAATTCAGACCTCAGGTGGAGTGGATGATATGGTGGCACATGTATCTTGTCAAGGAATTATGAATCTTCCCTAGATATCTCACCCATATGTCCAGTCTTAACTGGACTGGATTTGAGCTCCGTATCTCTGACAAAAATTAACTGACAGTATTGTAGATAGGTAGGAGAGGATACTGCAGGAAAGTGATCTTAGCTATCCTCCTGCGGTTGCGTTTAATTGGAGAAGCACTCCTTTGCACCACATGAGATCTATTAGCTAATATACCTGAGCTCATGGAAGTAACTTCTTTAACAATGCAAACTTGCTTTGAAAGAGTTTGTCTGAGCACTAAGTGGGCAAGCATTTGCACTGTCTTTTAGAAATAACTGAAAATTTGCCCCAAGATTTTACATATTCACTTTAACAATAAATGAAAAGTAGATACAGTTTGACTACTTGCAAAGCCCCATACTTCATTTTTCAATATTTTTTTTTTGTTAAATTATGTCTTGTAAAAACTTTTGGTAGTACACACACAATATAAACAGCATGGAGAATATTTCACATTCAAAGCTGGTAGAGGCATCTCTTGAAAATAAACTAAGTTTGATCTTCTGCCCAAACTCTCCAGTCAATCCACACACAAAACTTGAACTCCATTTAAAAAGAAATATACATAAATATCCCCTATTTATGAAGTATTTGCTACAGTTCTGTATCTAACAATTGAAAAGTCAGGTATAGTCTCTGTTTCCCTACACAGACGGGTCCAAACAGTGTTGAGTAATAGCTAATGGCAGTAAGTTTGCATACACAGTAGATTTTTTTTGCATCTGTAAGTTCTTTCAGGGATGAGTATGTTCGATGTTTTTCTCATTTGTCCACCAAATGCTGGTGAAATATATTTCCAATTCTTAAGGAGGCCCAAATATGAAATTAATTCCACCTCACTGGTGGTTTTGCATAAGTAAAAGCTGAATAAGAATGGCAGTATTTGACATTTAGGTCTGAAGAAACAACATGAATTGTTTTCACTTTTATAGTGTTCAAATCCTACAGAGAGATTGTAGTAATGAACTGAATCCCTTTCAAAGGTTTTTCAGTTCACTTTTACAATCTGACTGGAATCTAGGGTATGAAGTCCACTTGTACCTATTGCACACGTCAGTTGTACCAATGCCTGCACACACATGCAAATAATATTTAATAAGTAAATGGTAAACTATTGAATGGAAAAATCCAAGATTTACATGAGTGAGAGCAGAATCAGACCTATCATATCTGAGAGAGATATGATTGTCAGCAATAAAATGGCAAATATTTTCAACTGCATGTGCTTGCAGGTAGGGTCAGTGATTATCACTTGTATCTTGCAGAAATAGTTTTTCTTCTTATAGCAACACAGTATTTTCCAGTGAACTTTACCTGGTAGGTCACGAAATCCTTTGCAGTCGTGTGGAATGTTAAATCTCCAGGACTATAGAGTTTCCTACAGACTGGCTCGGAATATTTAATCTTGTTTTCTAGGTATAAACACTTCTGATAATAAGAGAAATAGGAACAGCAGTGTATGATCCCAAACAATAATTTATACTGAATTAAAACATTAGCTTCACCCCTTAGACAAAAGACACAATTTATTGTCTTATCAAATAATTAGAACAACAGAGCATGCAATTTGTTTATGCACCACTGACCTCTAAGGAGCTCATTGATATTGTGGATCCAGTTTCACTTCTTGATAATCCTGTAGTGTCATCTAGTTCAGAGGCAATGAAATTCTTCACTGCTGTGCGGGGCTCAAATGGTAAATTCTGCATATGTTCTTGGGTAGGAAGGTGCTGGTCTAAATTGATATTAAATTGGTCCATTACAGAAGGATTCATATTGAACTCTGGATTAACTTTGTAGTGCAACAGCCTTTCATGAGGCAACGTATCCATGCCTATATTCATTTTGCTCTCATCTTTCAGTGATGGCTGGGTATTTACTGAGCCCCGGGGCATGACTATATAGTCGCTTTCTATCATGCGTTCTTGAGGATGGACTATGTCCATATCTGCACCTCTCAAATTATCATCAGTGCATAAATACACAGTCCTCCGCAACTCACTGTTGTCTTTTTTCAAGCACTGATTGGCCAGTTCACTCATACTCATAGGCATATGGAGACCTGTTGGTTGCTGGATGATGACTTTGGAGATAATATTTCCAGGCAAGGTAGAATAGCTCATTCCTTCAGGGTTTGGTCCCTTCTCCTCCTCTTCATCATTTAGTGAAATTCTAGAAAGTGTTCCTGTTATAGTAGCTGCTCTGCAAGGTCCAATGTCTTTATGCAGAACTGTGGGTCAGAGAACAAAATTATTACAACATGACACCATGTCTGCCTAACACTACTTTTTCTTGCGGCTTTATTTAGCAGTGCTCCCTTTACCATCATCTTCTTAAACTCTTTTTGTGTCCATTTAATAACTTTTATTCCATAAACATTGTTATGGGAAGGTTTGGTTTTGTTGTCTTTTGGGGTTTTTTTTAGATCAACATCTCTTAATCTACACAGTATAATTGACAGATCTCTGACTAAGCCTCCATCATTTATCTAAGTTAAAAGCACTCCTTCATTTATTCCTACTGCCTTATATAGATCTTAGGTGACCTACAGCTTAAAGAAAAGCCTGCCATGTGGAACCCGATTAAGGATTAAAAAAAATAAAACCAAAACACTATGACATCTGTACTGCCATTATTAACTTCACATAACCTCTTCCAAAATGTCAAACAGATTGTAAGGCAGAATAATTTTGTCAATCCATTGTAATGACCTACCATAAGATTATAACCATGAACATGTGTTTCTGAGCTCCTAAATGTTCCTTTTTAATGACTTTTAAAAGTATTCTGTGTTGGTTGTTTTTTTTTTTTTTAATAAAATGACAAAAAAGTAAGTATATTGGGAAAAAATTGCAAGGACTTTTTTGTCCCAGTTGAAAATATTTTAATTCATACCAGTGCTAGTTTGTGCAACAAAATCCAGCTCATGGGCTGAGACAGTAAGACAACTTGAAATATCTTTGGTATTACATTTACATCCCTTTTGGTAGCCTAAGGGATGTAATGACCCAGATCCCCCAGTACCCGTCAGCTTAGTGCCATACTCTATAGCAAGAAGCTCATGAGGCATCCCACTCTCCTACCTCACAAAAACCCGCCTCTTGTTTTTCTATTATGAAAAGAACAATTTGCCTTTAAACAACAGAGTGCAAATATCTGACTTAAGTGTGGTTGCTCCATTGTTTCCAATCACACTTGTTAAGACACTTAAGTGATCTGTTCTTAAATCTTTTACTAAAAGAAACGGAGATTAAATGTTTATCTAGCAAAGCCTGATCCTAACTGCATTCAAAGTCCATCCCCTTAAGGATGCCCTTGGCAAGGCTCTCCCTACTGCAAGACCATGTTGGCAAAGGTAAGGAGTAGGAGCTACATGGACCAATGCTAGATTTGCACTTGCTTTGGATGGTGACAGACATGTAATAGTGTTGCAATGTACTACCCTGGTCCCTTCAAAATACATGTGCATATTAAAACTAATCTATATGGAAGAGCTATTACTATATTTCAAGAAACTGAACTGGCAGTTTTTTAAATGTGAGTGACTGGAAATTCAAACTTTACCTTAATGAGATCAGCCTTCTTGGCTCCTCATATAGCCAGTGAAGAGAGACAGCGTGCTTCAGGCAGGTGATGCAGATCAGCTTCTGCCCTGACTCACCCTATGGAGAGAGCCACCCTCTCTTTGTTTCTCTCTTCATTCAAAAATGAGAGTGCCTAGGTAGGATTGCCTCCCTAGGAAAAACTGTTCTTTGGGAATATCTCCCAGACTTAAAAATTTCTATAGGGTTGAAATGGTAATTTATTTTGTCCTGTACTTTATGTAAGCAAGGTTGGAACATAAATTGTTTAAAATGTGTTATTTCTGGTATGTGGAAACAGACATAGCTGACTAAGTAAAGATTACACTACAGACATGTCTTAAAGGACTCCAACTTGTTCCAGTAAAGTGGAATCAAATTTAATTTTCCTGATACCATGTTGTTTAAGCTACTGTTGATTTCACTTAGAGTGTTAAAAAACTTACCCTTTTAAAAACTAACACCAATTGATGCATCCTTTATAGACACAGCTGTTAAGATAGATACACTATACATCTACATATTTTTTTTAATAGCAAAATGATGGTTTCACACTAGCTTGCGTAGCAGAGCAAGGAAAGTTTTCTGTGTTGAGACTGATCTTTTTTCCATTTGCCTTCAAAAGATAATTACTTCCCAGCTGCTGAGCTCTAAAAGGCTTTTGTAAGAAAATAAAATAAATGGATTTATACATTAGTATCACTTTTCTCTTTACATTTATAAATATGTGTTGTAAACAATTAAGCCCTGATATTTTTCTAGTTTTCACTTCACAAGGAACTAGTACAAGACTAGTTGTCTTGCTGGCTAAATGCTCTCTTGATGTTCTTACCTGACCGACAAGCAATGTCCACGTCCTTTTCAAAATCGGTCTGTAACAAGAAACAACAGAACAGGTCAACCATTATTAACTGAAAACTAAACCACAATATCTTTTTGTCAACTAGCACTTCCAAAATGTCCTACTTACAGAGTCATAGTCTCTTAAAAGTGGTTTCTTGTTGCTGGGAAGGTGAAGTGTATTGTTTTACAACAGCAGAGCTTTACAAAGTTTCCTAAAGTATAAGTGGGTGGTTTTCAAAGTATGCTGCCTGACCAGAAAAAATAAAATAAAATAGGTGGAAGTAGAGTATATAATTTTAATAAAACTATACAGTGTATACATTTTTATGTATATGGAAGAGTAACTTCTACATCTCATTGAAGTATCATCTTTAAGGAAGCTTTTCATAGTGATTTTATAAAAAGAAGTATGGAAAATAGTCTGCAATACAAATTACTGTGAATAAGTGCAATCCAATTAGTCCACCCCTGTCTGAAACTTGATTAATTTGTTATGAAGTGGTTATTTGTTATGCAACATTCTGTCCACCCTTGCTACTAATGTAATCACATAAACCCTGTACTCTCTGAAAACAACTATTATTTATTTTATTGGGCAAAAAATTAATTGTAAGAGCTAAGAATGATTTTTAACAGTTGAAAATCCAAGCACACTTTTGCCAGTGAAACAAAACTGTTTATCATGTTATAGAATTCAAGTAATTCTTAACAATGTTTCTATTTCCACAATATGTTTATTACATGAAAAATGTTTAATAAAACTGATCTTTTTTCTCCTTGTGAAGTCCAAACATTGGGTTCTTTTTGTGTTATCATTTTGGAAGGGCATCTTTCTGCTGAGCCTTGCATTTTTTAGGGCCTGATCCTGTCCCCATTATAGTCAATGACAAATTGTCACTGAAATTGAAGGAACCAATGTGTTGTCTTGGTATACTACTTAACAATATCAGTAAATCCAAATTGGCATACTGAGCCATTCACTATCATCTCCTTAATTTAAGCCACTAAATAGATTGCCCCTCTAGAATTTCTACCACTTTCTCCTTGTCTGACTTAGTTTGAGAGGAACATTTTTCCAGGCCTAATGAGGGGAAAACTCTGAAATCCATCAGTTCTCTTTACATCATAGTAGAAAAAGTCATGATATATTTAGATTACTTTCTCATTTTCTTATGTAACAACTTTTTGTCATAAAGAACATTGGTGGAATTCTCTGTCCTCCACTAAATGATCACACTAATAATTTAAAACTTGCTAAGAGATTAAAACAAGTAGATAATAACCTAAACAGACTTATGCTTAAAAATGGTGTTAATATTTAAGCTGTGCATATTGTGCACTGTATTGTATGTGCTTGCCACATACAATACAGTTTTTTTCTTTTGCAGAAGAACACTAAATTAATAGTCAAAGAAGAAATGAAAGCTAACCATGATTTGAGCATGTCCATTAGGAAAAGAACTTGAAGAATCTGCATTGATTGGATCCTGGCAATTTCTCAGTCGACATCTAAATGCGTCTTGAACCTGTGAAAACAATATCTTATACTGATTCTTGTGCAACATCACACACTCTACTCATTTTAAAGAATAAATTAAACTGTATGGAATACAATGCATGACTTTTCTTTGGCATACTTAATAAAGCAGAAGCAGTAAACATAAATGCCTATTCCTGCCAGTTCATACATTTTCTATATTCTGTGGCTGTTGCAAAATCTATCAGTCTATCACATTAAGACCACAGAATTAGATTTGCCTGGGGACAGAATTAACTAGTAGTCAGTGATGATTTGGTACTCGAACCAAATTTGTCTTGAGTGATAGTATTTGTCTTTGTCTCCTCATTCAGTTTGGCACAGGTCTGATAGCAGGATTAGGAGATATACTATTAACCATTGAAAAATAAAATATATCTATCTTCTGCTTAATGAATATAAGATTCTTGAAAGACAGTTCTTAATAGTTACCATAATCAGATAGATAGTGCTTCCTAATTATACTTTAAAGAATAAGTCAATTTGAAAGACATTACTGATTCCAACCAAAATTTCTATAATTCCATGTATAAGGAATCTCATGCATCTCTTCAAAGAGTAAAAGTCTTCAGATCAGGTAAATATCTTCAATGTGATCACAGGAAGAAGAAAAGTGGACAGTTTGCACAGAGTTTGGTTTCTCAAAACTAAAGAACTTTGCAGAAATTGCTGTTTGCAAGTATGATCCATAAAGTACATTTGAAGACTTGTCCCTAAAGCACAGGTATATTTCAGGAATTATCTTTTCATAGGAAAGTCCATTTTTACTTTGATTTTGGGCAGAATGCATGTCTAAAGAAATTGTAATACTTTTGTCAGAAAGATGTGATTCAACATAGAGGCACATTCAAAAGAAAAATCAGTTCCTGTTTGCTGAAAGGAGAATGCAAACATGTTTTGCTGCTTTCTCACACATACCACAGAAAGGACAGCAAGGCACCTTTTGGAATGGAAAGTTTTAATTTTTTTTTATTTTTTTTTTCTAGAAATTCAAGTATCCCTATTAGCAACCTGACTGCAAGATGTGATTTGGAAAACAGGAACATGGTTGGGTGACCTCCAATCAAAAAAAATAAGTATCATTTCTTGTTTGAATATGAAATTACTTTCAATAAAATGCCTACAAAAATCTACATTCCATTCTTTATCCGTAGAAAACACTTGTTATCTTATTCAGAATAATTAAGGGGAAGAAATTTGTATTCTACTCATGGACATTTTGTGAACAGCAGAAACGGATAAATCATTAATTGCTGCTGGTGAAAAGCTGTCCCCTTTCAATACATCGTATTTTACTGCAAGCTGTTAAGAGCTTTCACAGAATGGAAAACAAAATAAATTAAAAAAAAAGAAAGTAATTACAAAGCATTATTTTAATGTACTCAACCCTTAAATGAGTAAGAATGCTCTGCAGTCTTGATAAGTGACTATTGGAGGTTGAGGAAGACTAATATAGAGCAGGAATAAGAATGAAGCAAGGTGAGAATGTCTGGGCTGATTTCAAAACACGAAGTCTTCCCAAATGTGGCAACGTAAAGTGTGCTTGACCTGTATCGTGACTCAGATTCTGATTTTAGGCACTACTCTTGCTGTGTTTTTCAACATGTTTGAGGTTAATTTAATTTAGCATCTCCCGGTTGCTACAAATCTAATCTAAGTCTTCTCTCACTTTATCAGTGCTGAAGTCAGGTCACACTTCAGAGTTTTATGCTATCAGAGAAGCACTGGCACAGTGATTTGATTTAAAAAAAAAAAAAAATCCCTCCCTCCATAGCATTCCCAGATATGTTGACTATCATTGTAAGCCTCCTGATGCTTGAACCCAAAGCATTATTACTTCAGAACATACTGTGTGCAATGGGCTTCCATATGTTTGGGACTCTATGTTCATGAAGCCTCCCCAGTTCTGACCGCTTCAGAGATCTCGAGAATCTCATGCCCTATTTTCACTATGTTCTATATTAAAGCAGTGAATTTTGATTTTAGGATATTCTTAAATGTGCACGTTTCTTACAATTTTTCTAAAGTGCAAACAGATGATTTTAACATGTTAATAGAATGACAACTGTAGCTGTACCCATCATATTGACATATGTTGCAACTTCTAGGTGTCCTCACACAAGTCAGAAACAAAAAGGTTGAACTTCCTAAATACCAGCTTATTTTGCTAAGCTGCTTGTTCAACCTTGTTTATGTAAAGACTGCGCTGTCTTTACATTTTACTTTGAAAGAGAAGCTTGTTTTTCCCTCCTGCCTGTTGACATCAAGTTACAAGATTTTCTTAGAGCCAGGCAGAGCAGGAGAGACAGATGTGATGAACGTGTGATTACCAGGGAAGCAGTTTCCTTAGCAACAGTAACCAACTCCAAGCTTTTATAACT
>JANHGB010006411.1:15456-30505 GCA_026283785.1 Coracopsis vasa
GCGTACTCATGTACTCTATTTTTCTCTTGTAATACAGAAATGTGGGCTTTAGACGCCAACGATGCATTTAACCCAAATGTTCTCTAGTCAGCAGAGCACAGCAAAAGAAGAAAATACATGTGGGTTCTTCCCATTGCCAGCATTAACAGCAGTTACTCAGTGTGATTCAAATTAGTCTTAGAGCACCTCATGCTCAAGCAGGTCAGGCAAACCATTTTACTCTGATGAAGAAGCTTCAATGCTAACCTCTCCTATCATTCTCTGTACTGTGACACATACCTTACCATCTTCCAATGCCTAATTAGATATATAAACAGCAAGGAGAAGGAAAAAAAATACTTGGCTCTCTAGGCTAAGAAGGCAACATAAAGCAACAACACCTAACTCTTATTCTGCATTTTTCTTTCCTAATTTCCAAATGGTCTGTAAGGTCTCATGATTAAGAAGTATTATATTTTTTTTATATTTGTCGTAGAAGTTAGGAGATGCAAGTATAGAAAGATTGAATGTCTTTCCAAAAGACCCTGAATGGCTGGAGGGCAGAAATAGGCACAACACAACCCTTCTAGTTGAATGTCTTACTGGTTGTATCTCTTACTCAGTGAACGTCCCTGGTTTCCTTGTGACACAAAATCTTTGATATAGCATACTAGAGAAAGTAAAAAATGATTCTAACATTTACATTTATATCAATATAACTAAGAGGAAAACCAGGAGTTTTATATATATAATTGTGAAAGTCCGTGTCTTTTTGTAATGTAACGACTATAAAAGCATAATAAAGCAGGACTGTCCTCTTCTTTGTTTGAATTTTATGGTGATATACCCCACCTCTTATTTTTTCTCCTGACAGTCAGGATTATTGTTTTGCCTGTGTTGGCATGCTATAAATATTAGAGCAGTGCTATAGGCTATAACTGAGATAACTTTGTAGCTGTCATCAAGAGTGACAAATATGTTGGCAGGATTTCCCTGACAGGCACTGTCAGAGCTAAATGCTTTTGCAGGAAACTGAAAGCAACAGACTATTCTTTCAATAAGGAGGTACACTGTGCAGTGCAAAGGCTGCATTGCATACTGTGCATGATGGATACAACCTTGGCTTCTACTCACCTAAAGGTCTCTGGAGCTAGAAAGCCATACTCTTTAGAGGCAGACTGTTATAACTGGAGCTATGTCTCTTTCTGTGTAGGAACTTGCTGCAGTAAACAATTATGTTTTTGCTGCTGCAAACTAGTCCATAGAAGCGCAGACCATACAGACTTCTGAAACAAAAACTGTTTCAAGCGCATCAATTTTTTCTTATTTGCTGTTCTTAAACTACTTTTTATTAATTTTATTTTCCCATATGGAAAAATATACCTTGATTAGTTTTTCAAGTGTTTTGATCACTAAGTGCTGACAATAAATTTTTCTTGAAACACCTTCTAGATTTTTTTAGTCCAGAACTGCTTTTGAATAACTCTTGCCAGTCGGAAGGAATCATGCAATTTGGTTTGTTGGTGTTGTAAATATCCTAAAGTTGATAAATGGCTAATGCGAAATACTTCATGTTCTCCAGTCCAGCTCCATCTGCTCATTTTTGACAATCCCACTACCACAGATCTGCCAGCAAAGCTGATGTGTTATGGCTCTCAAGCCTATTTCAATAAGAATGTAGGCATTCACCTATATACACAATATGGTGAAAGCCTCAACTTGGGATTCATTAAAAGCCACATTTGATCAAGTGGGTACATTTTATACTGAAACCGACATTCTGAGCTTGGAATTATCTGATCTTTCTCCTCTCTTTCACTTGCTCCTCTACATCTCAACACAAAATACTTTTCTTTTTCTATGAAATATATTTTCACAGAGCAAGCTGTATATGACACTAAAGAGCAGTTGAGAGATTAACAGGAGTACGGCCCTTCAGAAAACTGGGAAGCCATTCCTCACCTCCCTTCGGAGAATACAATGGACCATGACAATAACAAAGCCTTGTAATGAATCAAATACTGCAAAAAGTATCTGAAATAATATTGATCTTTTGTCTGTCATGGCCAGAACTGCAGACATCCAAGTCAGAGCTAGAAGTGGTAACACCACACAGGAACTCCAAAGGGATGCCCTATTGAAAAGAAAGAGAAAAGCAGCATTGTAATGTTGTAAAAAAATGATTAAAAGCTCACTATTAAAATAAAACATATTTAAGGGTGGCACTTTATCAATTTAACTTGAAAATCACAAAGAAGAACGTAACAGTGTCGTACTTTATGTTCTAAAGAATATCCTGTATTCAGTTAATAAACACAGTTGTAATTTTTTTTTTGTTAAAAAATATTTAAACGTGCTCAGCACTCTATACAGTGTTAGCAAACACAGTTATCATCAAACTATTGTCTCACATGCACTGTATAAGTTTGTAACAAGAAGATGTAAATGATCAGGACTAACATGGCATTACTGGCGGTGGTGGCTGACAAAGCTGTTGTTGAAACTACTCCACACTTGGCACATTTGAGCGTCAAACCGCTATGAGGCTCACTCATCTGACTGCAAACAAACAGAACACCCACAAAAAGAACAAAATATTGAATTGTCACCAAAAAACGTTGCTACTGAAATTTAGCTTTTAAATATGTTGTCATGCAGAAAAAGTAAGTAGACTTATTCAGGATGAATGCTCTATGTTGTTGCAAAACTGTACTTTGTACTTTACATTATTGTTACCTTTAAATGTAAATGCTATGGGGCTTCATTTCATGCAGTCTCTATTTTCTATCATTTAAGTAAAAAGGCCCCAGATGTCCAGTGATCAAAACTGCTCAGTACACTGAAGTAAACAGAAGCACGTGCTAAGATAGACACACAAAGTGAAATCCCTTTATTCAGACCTGTTAGAAAACTGTTGTACCCAAACTTGAAAAGAAGTATAGGGCACTTAAAGGAGGAGTAAGAAGTATGCACAATTACAAAACATTAATAGGGAAAGAAACCTGCAAAATTTATTCACGCAGCAAATCAGTGTAGGCGTACTGTATAGTCAGATTTGTACTAGCGATCTGAATGGCCCACTAACATCTGGAGTGATTTTATTCATGCCATATGAAGGTCTGAATACAGGGCTTGAAATGTATGGAATCTGATGAAATAAATATCAGTTGCTACTGAAAAAAGGGTGACCTGCTTTGCATTTTAATAAAACACAGTACACAAGCATTAAGCTCAAAGCATTTTGTACGGACAATTGTACCTTGGCACCTGTCAGAAGAGTTAAGGGGCAAAACCTGGAATTTAAATTTTCTTTTATATACAGCATGCATTCAACTTCTTGAGTTGACTAAATAAGGACTTTCGTTCTTCCTTCTCTTTCTACTGTCAGAACAAGGAATAACCATAGCTGAGATATGACAAGGAAGGGTGCTTTACCTATTCCCAGCTGGAAAGTGGTCAACATGGTGTAGGTAGGTAACACTTCAGCTTTTTCCCAGTTATTTCAACCAGCGGAACTCCTTTTTATTGCCAAACCCAGCATTCACAAGATTCTTAACATACTGCTCAAAACAACATTGAACTCCAGAGGTTTCCATTTTGATAAACCAAATGATGGCTTTCCGCAAAAGAAGTGCAGTATATTTTCCATTAAAATGCATACTTTTTCCATAATAAAACAGTGAGAACCATGACTTTGTATAAGGTGATCGTGGGGTGGAAAAAGAATTCAGTGAATTCACAACAGTTTACACCAATTAAAGATCCACATTAATGAATGAAATAGAAAAATGTCTTGGGTGAGCTTAGCTAAGCTTGAGGAAGCACTCTATCTTTGCTCGGCAATACTTCAACATTATCAGAATAGACTATTCTTCTTACTTCCATAGATCTGTTTTGCATCTTGCAAATAATAATAGAACTTGATGTGTATATAAAGCAAAAATAACCTTTCTGTCTGGGCATATATGTATGCTACCTCTTATGTCAGGAAAACAATTGAGATATATGAAAACAACACCTCTTTTTTCCACTTGTTGATTCTCCATATGCTTATTTAAGGTGGTAAGAGTCATATGGAGTTAGTGTATTCTGCCCAATTCACTGCTTTAAATCCCACATAAATGACTCCTACAGATGAACTTTTGACTGAACTTTTGACAGGTGTTAAGTCCAATGTTTGCCAGAAAGAATGAAGTTGCCTTCCTGAGCATGGCTGGCAAGAAATACTTGAGAAATGAGTGACAATCCCTTTTCTACAGGAGATCAAATGCTGCACCAACTTCTATGCCCCAAAGAATGACTCAATACCCATCATATGTCAAGTAGTATCAAGGAATGCTGTTGCCAAGCCACCATCTTATACTATCACAAAAGTTAAGATTGTTTTTCATTAGGGTATCTACATGCTTTCTCAGAATAGCTGGATTGCTTCTGACAGAATAATTTATAGCTCTTTATCCATTTATTTTAAAATAAAATACCTCTTTGCTAAGTTGTGCAGTTAGAAAGTAAGTTATTTGTTTCATCAGGAAAGTACAATATAAGCAAATAGATTTCTATACCCTACAATTGAGTAGCTGAAGAAAAAAAGAAGTAAAATAAAAGAGTTAAATCTAAGCTTGGAAATCCTTAGAAAATGTACAAAGCCAAGTCTGTGGCTGCTCCAACTCTTTAAGTCACTGGAATTAGACCAAATGTGAATTTGAAGTTGTGATTGCTAAGTTTTTACTTTTCTTGAAATGCTTTGAGTAGTTTTATAATATTCTAGATTTCATCAGTGTTATAACACAGTTAAGAGTGTTGGTGGAGCAATGTAGGCAAAGTTAAGAAATTAATGCTTCTTAAAGAAAAAGAAGGAAAAGAGAAGAAACAAAATGAAAGGTTTTGGTACATATTTGTCAGAATGATGGTGAAAAAGCTGAAAACAAGAAAGATTTAATTTAATTAATATTAAATGCAAATCACACCAGCTGAAGTATTGATCATAAATTTGCTCATCT
Organism: Coracopsis vasa; assembly: GCA_026283785.1. Classification (NCBI taxonomy): domain Eukaryota; kingdom Metazoa; phylum Chordata; class Aves; order Psittaciformes; family Psittacidae; genus Coracopsis; species Coracopsis vasa. Next base: position 20,436 of record JANHGB010006411.1, read on the forward strand.
AACCAATGAATTGAACTTATTAGGAATGCTGCTGTTAGGGAAATTGTAAAATAATTCAAAGTGAAGCTGTAATAAATTTACCCATAGCAGTAATACACAGTAAAATGAAGATACCATAGCTTATCCTAATTAGAAATGCAGATATTGGTGGTGTTTACTACAAGCTGGCCCAAAAGACAATACTAGAATATGTAGCTGAAAAAAAAAAATTACTCAAAGTTTAAATATATTCTCATATGCTCTAAGAAGGTGATGAAACATTTGTGAAATATTTTTCTGCGATATGGAATGAATCTAGGTTTGCTGCTGCGTTTCTTCATATCATTGTAATCCACTGAAAAGCAGTTTCTGATACCACCGTCACAATCCTTTCTTCTCATGATAACAAGCAGAATTTGAATGTTAATGCAAGTAAATAATCAATAACACAGAATTTCCATTTACTCTTTTTCTTTTTTAGCTTTAAAACGTAGGGTTTTTTACTCTGAAATTCTATTACACTAATTGAGAAGATACATCAATGTAGATATGAATGTAAGAACAACAGCAAATTCTTTGCATAGTCAGAATGGCAGAATAACATTGACCTCAGTAAGGAATATACTGCTGTAAAACATATTTTATAACAGTTTACACAAATGAGTAACATTTCCCACCACAATAATGACATTTGACAGCTAGACAAAATAATCAGTTCCTCCAGTACACACAGTTCATAAAACTCTTTTCCTAACTGCAGCTTTACATGTATGACAGTTTTTTGAAACCTCCACTCAGACTTGTTAAATCTTCATTCTTGTTAACTTAATACTGTTGTACTTGTGTTTTATTATCTTTAGTGGGTTTAGTTGCATTCTCTCAGGATAATGCAACAGCAGCTTTTGCGATGAATGGAATCTGTTAGACACACTGTTACACTGATATAAAAGTTCAAAGCACAATCAAAAGCACTTTTGGTGAATATCCATAATTAAAAATAGGTGATACAATTTTAATATGCCTTAAAATAACCTGGTTTTTGCTTACCCCGCTCTGTGTTTAAGCTTTTTATCTAGGATTCCATCTCTGGAAACAAGTTTATTAAATACCAAAATGCCAATCACCATGTTGACCTGTAAAACAGAAAACAAACAGTTGATTTTTCAAGGCCTGAAAGAAAATGTTTTATCCTGTTTCTTCAGAAAAAGGCACTTACAGGCCTGCAAAATGCCTCCTGCTACATTTCCAAGTGTTCCTTCAGAAAATGTGTAACACCATCCCTGAGCACAACAAAAGGCCATATTCTCAAATGAGTAACAAATACACACACTGCAACAGGTTTATTTTTGAATCTTGAATTATGCCTTATAGATATCGAGTTATATATGTGCATGTCTGCTATCCAGAAGCTTAAGTAATGTATCTTTCATGTTGCCTCAGTTTTAATTGCAACTGTATATCCTGTTCAAGGAAAACCAGTGCATCTGAGCTGTGCACACAGGGAAGAGCTGGTCAGAACACCTTATGACTGTAACCGTGTTCCTTTTTAAGCATTTATGGACCATGTGGGTGTTCCCACTTAGGCAGAACCAGCCTGTGGTTTTCCATATCTTCCTTCCATTAGTCACTACCTATGCTATTGACCAAAACGTGGGTCCTGAGCCTTGTTTCACCGTGGTTTCCTTTCTTTTCTTTTTTCTTGTGGATCAGATGAATGTCTGTTTAGCTCCATTAAAGTAAATGGTGTTATGATCACACACATGGGTTGAAGATCTAACTTATAAGAAAAAAAAGCAAGTGTTCCAGAAGTCACACTTTGGCACTTACTGGACATAGCAATGGCATTTAATGGACAACTTAATGACTGTTATTATCCATTTGTATTGTTGAGCTGAACTCTATGAACCTGTCTCTGCATGACCCTGCAAAGAGGTCTTACCAAGTTTTGAACCTATTAAATAAATATTCCTTTTCTTTTCTTCTCTTTTTTTTTTTTTTATTAGCAAAGGGTAATCTTCCTTTCAAACAGATTTTTCAGTACCTGTGCCAAAATACCTAATTGTTGCCAGTCTGTCCTGCCAACTCTTTTCCAGCTTTTCTTATCCTCACTTTATTTTCAGCATTTGTATTTTTCAGCTGATGTTATGTAATTCTTTTGCTTTGTACACTTAGGCTTAAGTGGCTGCACGGAACAGCTACTTCCACAGCTACCAGCTAATGGTAGGGCAAAATGCAACTGTGAACTTCAAATGTCTCTGAACAAAGCTTGTCAATTACACAGAGAACATACAGTTCCATGTGAAAATGATGACTGGCTTTTTTGTAAACATCCTTGGCTCCTCTATCATGACAGGGACTGAGTTGTACAAAAGGATCCTGGCTTGACTCCAGGCAATGATGAGACAAACTCTATGGGAGTAGTAAACATCCATTTCAGGAAAATTTATGTAGCTAAATGCCTATATCTTTGATGACTACTAAGACCTATTCCCTTTTGCAAGGGAAAATCAGAGCTAAGTGGTGTTGATAGAGCTATCCTAGTATAAAAGTGGTGAAGTGAAAAGAATTAGATTCAAAATCTGTAAGGGAAAAATGCCAAACAAATTATTGTAAAAAATCCATATGAAGACTGCAGAGCAGATGACTGGTAGCTGATGGCACATGTAGAGTGCAATCCATTTTACCCTGAAGTAGGCACCCAAAATACTTCTGACGGTTTGAGCACTGAAAGTGCATATTTTTCTCTACTGACAATGAAATATGGCTGGTATAACTGGTATTTCTGCTTACATGCAGAAATCTACATTGTAGATGTCTACAATTAGGCAAAGTGAATCCTACACCTAAATGAATTTCTAGAGATGTGGAAGATTAATACACAAATGAATAACATTTCCCAGCTATGATGATGTCTTCTTTCCCTTCAAAAGCAGTAGCCATGGAGAACTTGCTGGCTGGTTCCACTCCTATTGCTTTTGCTGGCACAGTGATACACTGTCAAGCAGCACTCTATCAAGACTGTCACTGAACTTCACAAGGCAGTGACAATTGCATAGATGCTACTGATAATAACTCACTGATGCTTGTTTTCTGTGCCACTAATCAGTACATTATTCTTTCACAGCTTCCTGCATAAACATGGAGAGATAACTGGTATAAAGTAGTGATACAGTTAAAAGAATCATGCATTTAAAATACTGAAGGTATGTTTAAAAGTGCTGATCTTAGTATTTACAGCAAAAGGTAATGCTACTGTATAGCTAAACTTTTCTTAATTTAGATAACACATTCCACATTTCATATGAAAATACTGGAAATTATATTAATGTTTACCAAGACAACAGCAGCTGCAGGTCCAACGAAAGCATAAAGTAGCCCTCCTTCAAGAGACAGCCAGCAGCTGGAAAGAACATTAGAGAAGAACTAACACAAATTACAAATATGTATAATGCATTGCCAAAAAATCATTAGTAACTACTACAGCATGAGATTCTTCTGGTGTATGTTCAATCCTACATTTTGGGATTCATATGCGCACACACACAAAAAAATTACTTTGTTGAGATGATGATGTAGAGAGTTGAAAATTACTTCCATTACCAACTGCTAATGTTTCAAAAGTTTTAATATGAATTATACATATACTGAAATTCCTAAAATGTATTAAGAGCACAATAGAAAATAAGTTTGCAAATCTCTGTTGAATTTCCTCTAACCATGCATGATGGGTTAACTGAACAGCATTTGCCATGTAGGTATCTAGAAACGTTTTCAGCTTACAATGTCTGAGAGTACTATACTTAAAGCAATGAAAGCTCTAGTACCTGTAACGTAGAAAAAGCCCAGGCTTCTACAGATCTTCTCATGTATCCTTTAGTAATTGCAATTAGAACCATGTCTTACAGACAATATTTCCATTAAAGAAAAATAAAATATGATCTAACTTTTCTGCATTCTCTGGAATATTTTGCAAACAATGTCAATGTATATTTTAAACCATCTGAAAACTATATTTTCTTGTGATCTACTAATCTTGCTTTTTGTCATATTGCATCAGGGCTTTCACTGAAAACCATCAGATTTCCAAATAGAGAGCGCTTACAGAATCAAACGCTAAATATTTGATACACCATGATGTAAAGCTTTCCATATCTGCAAAAGATCAGGAGCTTCAGACACTGAAGTAAATGCAGCTGTGCTATTTTCCCAGTGATTACACATTCAAGGAAATGCATGTTTATTTGAATGCCTGGCACACCTACATATAAGAAAACTCAAGTATATGCATTCAAATAATTTACTTGGATCTCAAATCCAGAAACATTCACATCAGAATTATACAAGTCTTCTTTATTTTCCAGTACTGTTTTTATACTTTTGAAACCCAAAGAAATTAAATGCAAGCACATCATAATATTAACAGCCTGCTAGGGCTGGAATTCTGACTGCAAAGAATAAAAGTGTTTCGCATTGCACTGAAGCCATGTGAAATCTGCCACAGGGACCCAACTGCATCTGTGCTCAATTCTGGAATGATGAATTGATGCACATAATTCATTTCCTCTTCACTGTTAAAAAGGTCATATATACCAGGCTATCCTACATGCTACCTCAAAAACCAGCTACAGCAGTAATGCTCAATGTATTTTTGTAATGTCAAAGAAAAATGCTTTCAAAATTTCCTGCAATTTTTCTTGCTATTTTTCAAAAAGCCAGGTTATTTATTGTGAGCTTCTGAGAGGGGGAAAATATATTCATAGTGCATTTCCCTACCAGTATAAACTTTTAAACCTAATGAAGATGATCACTCTGTGTAATTAATTCATGTAATAAAATTTTTCATGTTTACTGGGAGACAGAAATAACAGTTCACAAAAATTGTTAATGTACTGTATTTGTAACATAATTTCAGTTACCTGTGCTGAATAAAGCATCAACAAGTTAGCTGCTTGGGGTTTGCTTGTTTGGTTGGTTGGTTGGTTTTTTTGTTCTTGTTTTGTTGGGTTTTTTTAAGAAAAGCAGTTCCTGCCACAAAAAATTTTTAAGACCAGGGGAGAATTGTTCATTTCTTCTCCCATGGCCTCAATAAAATGGCTGTTAAAAACAGTGGCTTCCATGTACAGGCAAAGCTGTGAAAAAATGTAGTTTTCCTCTTTTATTTACACAAACTGAGTTTTCAACAATTTGGATTTTCAACAATGTGTAATGTTATTATTGCAATGTATTCAATATCTGCTAGTTGAAGGCTCTGAAATGTGCTTTTTCCCATTCTTTTTCTGTTGAAGACTTTCCGAAGACAGATTCTCAGGTGCCTTCTTATACAGTAAGTAAATTGTCAAAGTTTTACTTTTTTTTCTTCTTTTCTTCTTTTTCTTTGCTCTGATAGCAATTTTTCCTATCATTTATTGTTGTTTTTATTTTATTTTCCTGTTCTGTCTTCTTTCTCCCTGATCCCCACATAGCAAAAAGCCATATAAATTGATGAGTATTAAAAGCACGGTTTTATGGGACCAAGTTACATGGTCATAAAATTCTGCTGAGTGATAAAGTATCTGAAGACTTGCTCCTGTATCCTGAGATTCTGCAAGTTGTTTGATGCTCTTCAGTAGATCGGTTCCTTCTCTTATGAGAACATGACTATGTCAGAATTTTATTTTTGCTGATATAATGAATTCCTGTAAGTTATCTGCATTGCTTATTAATATATAGCACTTTCTGTAAACATGAGTCTGTCACACAGGTTTATTAACTATAACTTATAGTAGCGGTGCTTTCATACCTGATTGTCTGAAGAGAGGTAGCAGCAATATTTATTAGACTCACAGAGATACTTGGAAAAAAACAATTAAACTTTCAGATGCATGAATCTTTTTCAGATATCCTGAAATATATAAAAACTTGTGACTGTCATTTTTTTACCATTTTTATGAAAGCCCCTTCAGCTTCTGTATATGTATCAGTACAAGTGACTGTGTGAAATGTTTTTCATATGTATTTTTAAATGTACAGTTATATAATTGTTTAATGATTAGGGCTAGATAAAGATAAAAAGACAGAAAGGTAAAGACAGAAATCAGAGACTGTTGATCACAGAACTGGTTTGAGTGTGAACAATTTATGCCACCCCCATCAGTCATATATCTACTGTATGAGACTAAGATCTGCTTTGAAGATCTTTGGGCCTTCTCCCTTTATTTCAAGCTCTTCATGTGTAGAAGTATGGGATTGGAATAAATTCCTTCATTTTCACTCTTAATTTCCTTCATTTGAAAGCATCATTTTCAAAAATAGTATCTTACAGACCAGGAATAATTTGCAACAGGACCCATTTCTGATGACAGCATGTGTATAATTGGTTGCAGCCAAACAGGCCAAATATAGTGTAAACAGTTAAAAACCTCAAACAAGTGCTTTAGTTAAGTGAGGATGAGCAGGACAGGAGCTCTGCTTTTATACTGCCCAATGGTTACTATGGGACACAATTCTTTGCTGCCTCCATCAGCTGCTGATGGAGGAAGAATCTCCCTTTCCTGCATTCCCCATTTTCCTTATGTAATTCAGATGTCAGATGTCAAGAAAATGTATTTGCAAACAAGATGAGAAAGCTGCATTATGGTTCTATTTGTCCCTTGTACACTTTCTTTTATACTGTGTCAGCTGAATTTGAATCCGAGGAGATGAGTTGTTATATGTACAGAGTCCTGCTCTTTTTTACTTTCCAGGTTACGCTTAATGAAAGATTTGTTGCTTGTCTGAATATTTCAGTATATCCTCTTTTAAAAATGTATTCAACCCAGAAAGGAAGTAGGAAGCAAAACTAAGTAAAGCAAGTAGTCATACATGAATAATTTTAGTAGAGGACAGAGCTACATTCCCAGTGGGGTCTGAATATTGTAATCTCATGATTTGTAATTCTCACAGCCTAAATGGTTCTCCAGTCCTGGTTCAGGGACTAAATAATTAAAAAGCCAGCAACATGAGCACATATTAGCTAGAAAAAATGTCAGTAGGAGCAGATCCTCAATATAATTCCCAAAAGACAGCTAAGACCATTGTTTCACTAATGATTGCCAGCTATACATGCAAGTTAAACACGTCAATTAGGTAATCCTTTCCTCATTAAAAAAATGCAAGATGCATGTTGTCACAATTTAAAACTAAAGAGCACAGTGGTTAGAGTACTCAGGAGGAGATTCAATTTTGAATTCTTACCCATCCAGAGCTGGAGTGAGGGCTTGAAGCCTCCCTCACCATGTGCCAAAACTGGGGGACACAGGGTAGAGAGGGGGAATCCTGATCTCACTGAGTGATGATACTAAGGAGAATAATTAAACATTCATTGAAGCAAGGACTTGACCTAACTCATCCGCATCTCTGATGAATGCCCTCATTACCAGGCTACAGAGTCATATTTCCTCTCTTTCTGTACAGATGCATACTTAATTTCTTAAGCAACGTGAGGAGAGCTCCAAACAGGACGACTGAAGGAAACACACTTTTGCATACATAACTCTGTGTTTGAAGTGCTCTGCTGGCAGGAAGGAGGCTCAGCCCAAGCTCCTTCAGCAGAAGACAACCAAAGGGCAGCCTCATTGAGGAGTGAATTTTCCAGAGTCCTAAATGTGCACTGGAATCAGTCAGGTAACTAAACAGTAACTGTGTAAAGTGTAAATGAAATACACTGATCTCTTCCTTACTGCCCCTCAAGTACAGCCCAGTTCAGGAAATAGGCTGGATCAGGCACGCCGGGAGAGAGGGGATGGTTGGCAGAGCTTTTTTGAGATTTCTGCGAGGCTTTGGCTCCAAGCAGTTCAGGGGCACTGAAGCTGAGGTACATGCTTGTTGGGCAGAAACCTGGGTGCCAAAGAGATTCTTGCCAATTCAGTTTTAGCTACATTTAGGTGCTGGCAAAAGCTAGCCATAATATTTAACATTTTCTTTGGTAAATGTATTTAAATGTCAGGTGTCTAAGTGGACCGAATCCTCACTGTTTCTAAAAGGCTTGTTACTGCAAAACCTTGCAAGAAATCCAGGATCCCTGGTGCTTTGATGAGCTCAGTCCAAGACTGGCATGTGCCTTTCTCTTTGTTTTTCTGTGGACCACTCAGTGACTCTTCGGACAGTTCCAAGTGTGACTGAATACCTGTAGGGCCTTTAGACTATTCTACGTAATTCCTGATGTGTATGACAATCTTGTTAATTAAGAACAATTTATCATTTCAGATTGACTTACTAGTGGGCTGTTCCATATCCTTTTGTCTTGGTAAAGCCTATTGATATTGCAACCACTAATGCCGGTAAACCTGAAAAAAACCCAAACAAAACAGCAATAACCATTAAATGCTAAGCAAAATATGCCTGGACAAAAAATGACAGGGCAAGCTAATGCAAAATGGCCAGTTTTACGTGGAATGAATCACTTAATGAAGCACAGTACTGTTGCAGGATTTGTTTTTCTGAAGCACTGGCAGGGAGAAGGACACTGTTTTCTACCCATGGTATACTGCTTTGATGTAGCTAAAGTACCAGTACATTTGACAGGTCTTAAAGTGAACTAGGAAGAGGCTTCATGAATATTCAGTGAATGTTTTTTCTTGTTTTGTTTTGATTTCTTGATATTACACCACTTTGATGAAAAACTTCTAAATTTTTGTTAAAACATATTTTTATATATATATATAAAAAAAAAGCTAAAATACACACCAGCATAACTTGAGCTTGAGATAAGGTGGAAAGGGTCCTAACCTAGTTTCATTTTCAGCAACATTCTGTCTACTATCTTTCAGGTTCACTAAAAAAAAATATGATATTCTTGACATTGTTGCTGCATTAAAGGTTTCATCCCAATGATTCTGAGGGAATTAATTTTATGGACTTACCCCATCCAAGGCACAAGAAACGTTTCCTTATGAGCCGTGTCCTAATTTTCCCAGTAACAGCCATATACGACTGCCACGCTTCTGTCAAAACCCAACAGAACGAAGCTAAGAAGAAGAAGTGTAAAAATGCAGTGGTTGTGGTGCAGATGCCCTGCAGGGAGCAAAAAGAAACTCACGCTGAATACTTGGGGACACTCATTTCTCATTTCAATTCAAAGAGTTGTCATATTCTATCATCTTGACCTTTATCCTTAGCATCAACTCCCCCTTCATGATGTGGTGGCCACAAAGAGAGAGAGAAAGGAAAAAGGATGCTGATGGGGATTAAGCAGAAGAGGCTTTGACTGCGTGCTGAGCAGGGACAAAGAACACAAAATAAAATATGACACCAGATTTTTCTCTGCACATTTACTTTGACCAGGGATCATCATAAAGCTATTGTGGTAAGCAAGTTACAAAGTTGCTAAGTATAAAATCTCACAGAGCTGAATAAAGAAAATGTGGGAATACAAATGCTCTTAATTGCCAGTTATATTTTCTTTCCCTCCATGCCGAAAGATCCTGACTGTAACTGGATTTTAGACAATAGATAAAGTTTGATTTATTTTATTTTTAAATTTAAATCTTATAGAACATTAGCCTATTGGAATATGCTGCCTGACACGTTTTTAGTTAGGTTTAAGTATCAGAACCTTAACAATTACCCTGGATATCGTTTTTATGCGTGTCAGTCCTTTGTCATCTGAAAAGTATTTTGAGCACATGCATTTGGCTTTCTTTTGTCACTGTAGCCCTTAATTAAACTTGACATTGTAGCTTATATAAATGAGCTTCTTGGCATAAATGATGATCTACCCTCTACTGTGTTGCTTAAAATACCAGTTGCAGGCTCTCAGGCTATAAAATGCAGTATGCATTGTGCTCCAGAACCAAAGCCACAACAGTAATTTTGAGAATAACCTAATCACAATTTATCCCTATCACAATTCTAAGAGTCAAAATTACATCAAGGTAAAAAAAAAAAATAAAACAAAACAAACCCATACAGCCAATATTAACAATGTAAGATCATAGTTGTGAAAAGTAGAAACTATTTTTATGATTATTTGTTTACACAGAATATACATCTAATAGGTATCTTCTACACATGTAATAAAAGGTTAGTATTTTTTTTACTAAAATCCCAATTCAGCAAATTATTTAGGAAGAAAA
>JANHGB010006415.1:0-16835 GCA_026283785.1 Coracopsis vasa
ACTGCATATAAACACAGCTCCTTGGTCAAGCTGAGACCTAAAGCTAGACACACATGATCTGGCTGCTGGTGCTGCAATGTTACTGCTTCCCTGTCAAGAAAACAGTCGTAACATCAAGCAAGTAGTCATAAGATGCAACATGACCTCTTTCATCTTGACTGGTTTGTTCCTTCAAATTAATCCATTTCATTATTTTGAGTATCTTCTCTTTTTTCAGGATGAGTTTCAGGCTACTTGTAAGTTTCAGCCAAAAGTTGGACTGAAGCTGACTTAGGCCAAAATTCATTAGTTAGAAGCAAGGTAGCACTGCAGAGGCTTCAGTTACTGGGTAGTACCAGGATACTACCCAGATTTGTACAACTGACGTCAAATTCAGTGCTCTTGTAGCATCAATGCTGTTGCCTAGGCTAGATCAACATTTGCAAAGCAGTATCTATACATGTTGCTGTTACACCTTTAACTATAGTGTAGATACATTCACAGTCACTTGTCATTAGTGCTCTGAACTCACACAGACACCAAAATTAGCAGTTTGCCTTCTCAGCTATTTGAGATATTAAGCTTTAGTGGTAGGCTAGGTTTTATTAATTATAAATTATTAGATCACAGTTGAAAGGACATTGCAAAGGAGTAAATTACATGAAAAAACAGAGAAATTATCAGTGTAAACTGTGCCAAACTTCCAAGACACAGTGAAGACTGCTATTTCAAGATGCTAGACATTCACTATACCACATTTTGATTGCCTAACCTAGTGATCCTCTGAACTCAAATTATACTGAAATATGAGGAGAAGCAGTTAAACATGAGAAAGTTCTATTAGTCTGCCAAGATAAATTTTCCCTTTTAACCTTTTTCTGAAAGCAATATATTACATCACAGCAATGTGTAAGTTTACTTTGCAGTGCAAGTATACATTTAAGGCAAACTATAACACATATACACAATTTCCCCACCAAGAAATTGTTCTCAAAAAAAATTCTTCAGTGATTCAAGCATCCAGGAAAGAACCAAAGCTAATAAAAGGCTAAAAGTGTCTTAAAATTTCTGTTATTTTCATCCCCTATTCAGTTTCATCTCTGATGCTTTTATAAGCAATAACCAAAAGGTTATGCCTCCAATCAAGAGGCAGATGGAGAGGGAAGAAGCAACAAAAGAACACAGCCACCTTCCTATCGCCCAATCCTGAGCACACATTCCATACAGAATGGCACTGTTGGAAGAGTTACTGCCTCTGTAACACCTTTCATACATCCACATCCATTATAATACAAATTTTCTCAATGGTTTGGGGTTTGTATCTGCCAACAAGTAAATTCTATCTTCAGTTTTCACTTCAGGATCGAAGGCAAAGGCTGGGAGCTTCTGCTACAAATTCCATCTGCTGAGCCTCTTGTGTGGGCAGCACCACAAGAAACTCTTCAAAGCAGACTGCAGCTCAAAAGACATTGATGGATATGTTTGCACAATGCAGTGACAGAAGATATAAACACCGAGCATGTTTTACATTTAATTTCAGAGCATATGAACTGTCCCAGCCAGAAGATGGGACACAAATATCAGAGTGGAAGTCCCAAACTCTATGCCCATCACCTCACCTTTGTAATAACCGTAGCTACAAAATATGCTGCCACACAGATTCAGGATTAAGAACCTTTTCGTCCTTTTTTTAAGAAGGGAGAGGGGAGGACATTTAGATTTAATTACACACAAACATAAAACAAGCAAAGAAACCCAAGAAACAAGCAGCTTTCCAAAGCAGGGAACCTTTCCTTTCTTAAATACGAATGCAAAATGCATGCTACTGATAGCAGAAAAACTATTTTTTTAAGTTAAGTGAGAAACAACATACATCATGCACTGAGACATCTGTGGCTGATGCAGGAATGAAAATAAAGAAAGACAACACACAAAAACTGTGTTGTCTTCCCTTATTTAAGGAGTCTTTGCTGTGGGCTACTGTCGGTGGAAAGCTCAACTTGACTGTCACAAAGAACAAGCTGTCAGCAAACTCATCTCTGATGGTGGTCCAAGGGCTGACTAGCATTGTTAAAACAATGGGTAGGATCAATATAAGAATGGAAGTGGAACCCAAAACATGTTGGTTGTTGATCCCATCCCATCCACGGTTCCTCCCAATAATATTGTTATGCAGACTGGCCAGAAGTCAGACCCACATTTGCAAGTGCCCTTAAGCACCAAACTGCTATTGATTTCAATTGGAATCAGGCTCCTAAATGCTTGAGTCTCAGCTTTACTGCCTATGCCCTCCTAAAACAGCGAGAAGCTTTTGTACTACACTGTTTCTGCCTCAATACCTTTTCAGGAGAAAGGGGGGAAAAGACATGCATATCCTAGGCATGATTCATATTCTTTTTCCAAGGAGATAACCACATAGCCAGCACAAAATGATATAGCAAGATATAGCATATCATTATGTATGGCTTTTAATAGTAAGTGACAGCACTGGCTGGTTACCACTATATTATCATAACTCTCCCATAAACTATGACAGCATAATCCAGTATTAAGGAAATCACTGTTCTCCTTCTCTTTCTTGCAGGCATCTTTGAAAACGACCTTTAAGGCTCTGCATTTGCGTTACGTTTAACAGCTATTTTATACACAAAATGTATTTGGGTATAGTTACCCTGCCTATCAAGCAGTTTGATTGCATCAGTTTATAACACAATGGAATGTATATAAGGTAACTCTCTCTACAGTTCTGTTCTGTTAGTGTTCAACCCCCCTTGTGAAAGGAAATGAGTGAAGAAAAAACCAAAAAAAGCATATGGCAGTTATTACCAAAATAAACACATACCACATCTCGTTCCAAAACCCGGCATGCTGCTCAAGTTACTTTAAGAGTAAAAAGAGTTAAAAAAGAATCAATTCCATTTATTGCCTGCTGGGCTGTTGGAGGTTTTTTGTGCCTGCAATGGGACACCCTTTCTGGCATTATAAAGATCTGATATTCATTAAAAAAAAAAAAAAAAAGACAAGAAAAAAAGCAGCTGTGCTGGAAATCATGAATGTCAAAGAAAATTGAGAATGCTAGTACACACTGAGTCTTGCTCTCTAGCATATTAGCAGAAATACATTCCAAAAATGGGTTTTATCCTAAGAAACCCTGATTCAGAATAGAAATTCTTCCTGTCACGGAAGCAAGAGAAACACGAAAAATAATAACTAGTACTTATATTACTTTTAATGCTCAAAGACTTATACGGTTTATGGACATATCACCATAGACACCACTTATTTTTGCATGTCAGTGTCATCACAGATCTTCAGCAGTGACAGCTGACTAACATTTCCTATTGTATAAATGAGACATAGCTACTGGTCAGACTACCCTGCTCCCAAGAACAAAAAATTAGGGGGAAAAAAATCTTTCTTCCTAGGACAAGGACTTGAAAAAGTAGGACTTAAAATGTCATCTGGTCCTTTCCTCTACTCCAAAGCAGGACTGTTAGGATTTAAACTGTATTTTGGCATTTTTTAGTCCATATCCAGAGAAAAGCCTGTATCTTACGGCTAGAAGATACAAGTGAAACCAAAGCTCCCTGATCCCAGAAGAGGTTTCCACTCTGCAAATTAATTATGGAAAAGAATATGAAAAGTGATACTCTAGGAGTTGCATTAGAATTACAGGTGGGAAGTTATTATGAGCTCATTGTTCTGTCTTGAAAGTGATGCATTTAGTATGAAAATTCCTGAACAGAGGAATGCTTTACCGTCGGCTTACAATAACTCAGCATACTGTAAGCACATCAGAACACTTAACAACAATCTGATAAAACAATGCAAGAAAAATACCTATTATTTTCTGCACCTATGAGAAATGCTGTACCAAAATACAGGTATCATTAGACACATAAACTGACACGTCCATTTGCAGGTAAGCAAATACTCCTTTCTCACCAAGGAATAATGAGAATTAATGTTGTTTAAACTACCAGATGACGGAAATGTCATCTAAGTAATTGGATGTTTTGTGTTCTGACTGAAGACAATGTGATTTTAAACCATATGTACAATGTGTGGAATGAACTTGTTTCCCTTCTGAACAGATTTATACTTTCTTAACACAACTCTACAGATTGCTTCTATATAACAAAACCCCCAGATCGCTAAAAACAAAAAAGTTAAGCACATTTTCAGAAGCATTCTTCTGTTTAGTCGCCAACAGGAACAAAATGTTGGCTCTTCTTTAAGGAGGAAATATCACAAATACCATATGCAGGGAGGTTCCCAAAATGGTAGCTGGCAGCAGCAGAAAACATGCTTTCACTGATGCAAAGACCGAAATCTTAATTCAGATGGGTAAATCAAATACCATTTTTACTAGCTGCAGCTAGCATGCACCATAAAAGCATCTTTGCTCTTTGGGGGATTTTTTTGCCCATTATATCTGCCTTTCCCTTTCTGTTCCATTCTTTTTCTCAATCCTCACTCTTGTTACTTTAGTTTTCAGAAATTCTGTAGTTCACCTTACTTTCAGATCAGCCTAGATCTCTCTGCCTACATGTTCTCAAGCGACAACCATTTTGTTCTAGAAGACAGCTGAGGAGCAACAGCTTAAGAAAAGCCACAAAAACAAATAGAACAGAAAACTAACTTGCAACTATTTCAGTCTTCTTTTGCAGGCAATTAGAGATGTTTCCACTGCTAGAAGAGTATGGGCAGAAGTGTGCTTTTTAAAGGAAAGTTTAACGTATTTGTATACTGTTTCAAAACAAAAAGAAAATTGATAGTTTTAATTTCACATTGCAAAATAATTGTTAAGGATCTATGCAGGCCAGTCCTAGTTCATGTAAAGAGAACTTAAAGGTACAGTGGGTTTAGGATGCACTACAAACTTGGTTTGCAGCACACTAGCTGTACAGTACAGGAAGACTGCTGACCATGATGCAAATTTTGTTCCCAGATTAGTGAGTTGCCTTGATGTACATCAAAATCTTACTTTTATTATCAGTTTATGTTGAACTTCAGCTATTGAGTCATATCTTTCCATTCAATTTTCTTCTAAACATTTCTTTCATAAAGTATTACTCAAAAAGAAAATATCTGAAAGGACAGTTTCTTTATATTATCTTACATCTGAAATTGCCTTTAGTATTTTAAGACTAATCACTCAGAAATACAATGAGGCAATGTACTATACATGAAGTTAAAGCTCATAAGGTGGCAAATCCTCAGTAGCTATAGACTTGATAGATGTCTTAAACTATCTGCCAAGAGAGCATTATGATTGTATCTGTAGAACTATACAGTTCCTAGCATAAGCACAAATATTACAGTACTTTTAGAAATGAGCCCACTGAAGCAGTTTCTCTGTATGTATCAAAATCACTGTAACAGGGAAGCTGGTAAAATAATTAATCCTACTTTAAAATAAACCCACATCTCTGTATAATGCATGTACATTACACTTACAAAATGTTTAGGACGGCTGGTGTCAGTAAGAATTTTAAATTTGTATAGTAAAGCATTTGTACTACGAGCTCATTCTTTGCATTTAGACTTTATTATATGAGGTCTGTACATTGAGTTCAACCGAGGACAAATCGAATGGCAGACATTACTTCACAGTTAAATGGGACTGCTCCACTGTTGTTGAACCAGGAAAGTGTACAACCGGAGTCCACATAATACAATTAGTATGCAATTTAGCAGTGTTTCAGAATGAAATGGCTTTACAGTCTCTAATACTGAAGCAATGCTCACAAATCAAACTCACAGCACTCTTACCAAGCATAATCCCAACTCTACAATTGGATCTATTCAGGTCAGCTTCACACAGATGAAGTTCCAAAAGACTTTATCAGACTTTTGTGAACGTCCATCTGGCAGCAGCCTAGATATGAGTATGACACAAAACTGATATAAAGGAGAGAACACTTCCCAAGCAGCAGGTGGCAGCAGGAGGGGAAGAGAAAAGATAAAAGGAAATGTAATTGGGATAATCGGAGAATATCAGAAAAGGAAGGAGATGTAAAGGCTAAAACGCACACACTCAGCACTCGTATTATGGAATTTTAATTCACATGTTCAGTTTTCATTTATTTTACTGGACTCTGTTTGGTGCAACTTAGAATGCATCTCTAGAAATTATCTGCACTTATGTCAACAGTTTTGGTCCTACTATCAGGCGAAAACTAGCACCCAGTTGCAAAGTCCAAGTATACAATTGCAAAATCTGGTTCCAGCCACATTCCAAGGCAAGTATCTTGACTCTAATAGATGATTTCAAAAGACACGTCACTACCTTGAAAAGCAACAAATTTACAATTGCAAATAAAACTGACCTTTTAGCATTTCCGTAATCAGGATATGAATTGTGAAGCCTATGCCTTCTAATCATCTAAAATTTATTTATCCTCAGCCAAATTCTAAACCCTATTCCAAACTTAATTCAGACCATACTATCCTCATTTCTTTTAAAATCCAAAACAACAAGACTTCTTGTAGTAAAGCACTGCCTTTCTTGCGTCAATCTTACAAGTTTCCTGCTAATATTAGCAATCCATGGGATATGTTTAATCCGTGAGATCTTTAGTCTCTCCCTAGAATGAGTCTTCACTATTCAGGCAGAGGGGAGGTGTGCCAAACAATGAACCACAGATATCAGGTCCATAATTGTCATTAGACAAAAGAAAAGGTTGTGACACATTTTATGTTTCCAGTAATGCATCGCATTGGCAGAATTTTCTCTTATATAAAGATGCCTTATCTAAAATCTAAAACCAGAAATGGTAAGGCTCAGGAAATAATACAAAAATCAAAAGAAGCCTCATCCCTTTACAAGTTTTGTCTTTTACATTCTGTGAGAAATGTTAAAACTGGCTACAAAACTAGAATAAGAAATAAGGTTTTCCCTAAATTCTTGTCCTAGAGTTGTATTTTAGCGTATCATTGACATAAATGTAGTTTAAGGACCAAGATACACTATCTTTTAAGAAATTTTAGAGGGTTCCTCACCTATCCTTTGCCCACTCATTCCAAAGAAACAATTCTAATTTAATCAGAAATGTCATTCATTTATTACTCATTTATCCCAGTAAAAGCAATACTAAAATATGTATTAAATGGAAAATGAAGCTTTTAAAACCAATTTTTAGTATCGATAATGTACATAACACTGTTGAAACTTTGTAAGCTCTCTACACTCCCGTTTGATCTCTTGAGAATGAGATGGACTCAGCAACACCCCTGAAAATTCACACACATATGTGTGAGCACACATGTGTGAGCACGCACATGCTCACACAAATATGGAAGCCTTGAGATGAAGCTGAAAATGATATTTTAGGAAATCTTATGATAAATATAGAACTATAATGTCATAAATCAACTAAGATTACATTAAGAGTTCTATCTAATTTGGTCAGTGAGGTAAATTTACAAAGCTTGCACAAGCACAGTGGAGGTTTGGAATATGCTGCATTAATTATTTAACTTAATAAAACAACAACTGAAGTAATATAGTAAAAGCTAAAAAAAAAAAAAAGCAGCCCTCAGATGGCTGAAGAGACAATCGCAATACAAGGACATAGCCACAAGCTGAAGAGACACAGTCTATCAATACACAGACCAATCAGAAATGAGCTATAATGATAACAAGACTTTTCTTCCAGAGAAAGTCTTAATCACTGCAGTAGAAAACATTTTTTTCTGTGGAGGAGTCCAAAAGAGCTGGATTTGTTCCCAAATTCAGGAAATAGTGAACTTTAATAGAACAACGGACAAACTAACTCACTGTGGTTCAACTTTATAAGCTATAACAATGCAGAAGGTATTGATTTACAGCATGCTTACACTAAACACCACTTCCATCAATATTTTAACAGTTGTCATCAAGAGAATAGTAAAATCAGAGCCTCATTACACTGAAAGATGTGAAGCTGTTAACACACATCTTAATAAGAAGCTGCATTTCAGAATCAAACACCCTGAGGCTTTGATTTGAAATTGCCCACATTTGTTGTCTCTCAGGACATAGTTCAGTAACCATTTTCCCAGCTTCTATGGGGAACAAGCAGTAGTTATGATAATGCAGTAACTAAAGCCCAATTTACTAACTCCGGGAGGAACTCCAGAAGGAAAACTTAGTTTTATTCAGTATAACTGGTTTTTGGGGTTTGGTTGGTTTGGTTCTTTTTTTTTTTTTTTTTTTTATTTATCTTCCTAAACTTTGGGAGAAAGGTTTTATATTGCTATTAAGAGAAACTATAGTGCAAGTAAATGCATTCTCAAGACTGCCTGCTTACATATACTGGACTCCTCTCATACTAGTTGTATGAGGGGAAAAAAAACCCCAAATCTTTACAAAAAGATAGACAAGTTTCAACAGATATGTATCAAAACATGCAATATAAATGTTAATATATTAAATTTAAATAATAAATATTGATTGTATCACAAAGAAAAACACTCAGAGCACTGCTTAGAGAAACAACTAGAAGTTTCTTGGCTGTTCCTAAATTGGAGCTTACTGGGTCTCAGTGCTCCAATCATCTGTCTGTTCTGATGATCTTTCTCAAGTACCAATTCTATTTTCATGAGAACTGGAAAGTTTTCCAGAGACAGCTAGCCAAATAAATAATTTATTTTTATTATTTATTATTATTCTTTTTTGGGGAAAGAAAAAATCTTGAAGGAGTCCTAGCTAGCTCTAATAACCTATTTCTGTTTGACTCCATCCACCATTTTACTGTAACCATGCACAGAAAAAACACTCCACCTGCTCACAAGTTAAGCAACAGAACCCCAAGCATATGGAAATCACTAGGCTAAAATCCAGAGCCACCACAGTGATTTCCTACTGCTACCAACATGTGAGCTAACATGCAAATCTCCTGATTGCCCACAAAATGTCCTTGCACAATTCTTTATGTTCAAAACCAAAACAGGCACACATCTGCGCCTTTGACCCCAGCAAGGCCCCCCTTATGCACAGCTTAAGTGCTACCTTCCTCTGGCCCTCTTAACACTAGGAGGTTCAACTGTCGAATTGCAAACATCTCTGCTGCATATATTTAGTAACAGTAACTAAACCACAGTCACTGAAATAAAAGTGATAATACCAGGCCCCACTGTAATTTGGCTCCAAAGCTAGTAACACATTCAGTCTTTATATACCCTCTTTTAAAACACAGCAATGATCAGCTTGCATCTCTAGGTGTTTTCAAGTAGCCATAATCAATTTTACTGTCTTGTAATGGGTCATAAAGATGATCATGACTAACTATGACTAAAAGTTGGTGGGGTACCTATTATGGATCTGCTCCACCCATGTTGACCTGTAGGTCTGATCCTTTTTAAAGCTTGTTTCATATAAGAAACATTAAGCCTGACTAAACACATCGGGGTCAAAAGCCAGCATTTTGGAATGAAGCCTTCAGATGAAAACAGTACAGAGGAACATTCAGGGGGTTTTATTGCTTTCTCTGGTACCACACCTTTGTGGTAATCACTTTTTCCAGTAAGTCGGATGAAGCATGCAACATAACAACACTCAATATTGTTCAGATACTTAAGATACCACTATTCTCTACTACAAAGATTTACTTTTGAAATTCAACCAGACATAAGAGTAAACTTTAATTATTGTTTACTTCTCACACAGAATTACCTTTAGGAATTATCTTGAGTATTTATTGAACTCAGAGATAGACAAAATAGCCTCCACTCCTATTTAACACAGTTTCTCATTAAGCATAGTTTGGCCAAGGCTCCAGTGTTTTTCTACTACAAATACTGGGGTTTTTACAGTAAAAAAAATGATGTGCATTATCAGACAAGCTCTTCTAATAGATTTATATAGTGTCATATCAGAAATAGATAAGCTCCAATAGACAGTAACCTGGCTACACAAACACACCAAAATAAACATAATAAATAAGTGACCTGTTCTGTGGGACCTGAGTGCCAAGCCCAGTCATGCAGGCTTCCGTTAGATTAGGAAAGATGATTGCTTAAATGGCAGCCTATCCTTCCATTTTTGATGCATCTGTTAATAATACAATGCAACTATCATTTTATTATTAACTTGGCTTCTAAGAGGTAGGCTTTGCCAGAAAAAACTGCATGATTTTGAGGTAATCCCACTCTCAACACCTTCGCTTACCCCATTGCTGCAAAACACACTCTTACAGTAGATTTAGCCAAACAGAACATGTGCCCATCTCTTGGCAACCCAGTTCAAAGTGCCACTCCCTCTGTGCCTTAAACTAAGACTATGGGGCAGTTGATATTTGGCAAGACTTGCTGCTGCTGCTATGGGAGTGGTAAGTTCTTAACCACAGGTAGACTTCCACAACAATTCAGGTATTTTCTCAGCTTTGAGTCAGTGAAGTCCTATACTACCAAGAAGCCCAACTCCTCGAAACCTAGACATATTTTACCCTATTTTATTTAGGAAAATGAACAATGACCAATGAAGAACCTGCTTATAATACTACAATCTTCATAGGGCCACAATGTTTTTAAATGTTTGCAGGTAAAGCAGAGTTTCACTGGAAAGCATAACTTTATCACTGAACAAGCCCAGCAACTCATACAGCTTCCTCAAACTACATCTACTCCACCAAAAACAGTCTACTACCAGAATTAACTCAAAAATTGAATAACAACAGTATTAGGGCAATAAATTTGCAACTAAGGAGGATAAAACACTAAGGACCCAATTGTGAAATGCAGTTTTCACAGGAAGAATATTTGTGAACGTAAAACTAAACAACAGGACACCGACTAACAAACCCTTACAGATTGAGGACCTTAAACCCAAGTTTAAGATTACATAATCTCACAGAGAATCTGAAATACATTTCATACTTACTTGTTTCATGAAGTCTGGAAAAATCCTTGGAGGCTGAAGCTGTCTCTGTGATACAGGTAAAAGAATTTTGCACCAGTTAAAAAAAAAAAAAATCTTCTTTGGGCACTTCTACTAAAGTTGAGCGTCACCTATCTAGCTTTATTGTAGAAGCCAAATAAAACACACTAAACAGTTCTGTAAAGTACTACTTTGTCTATTTTGCTAAAAGAAGTTCAATTTTAAGCAAATCCAAAATCAATCACGACTCACTGAACCCATAAAAAGCACACAAAAGCATACAATACTCAATATATAAACATACTTAGTTGTCGACAATCAAATAAACATAGCTGTATTTAATTGATCTCCCCATTTTCATTCACTGGTGACTATTATTCATCACCATTTGTAAACATTTAATGCAAAACCCTACCTTTACCAGGAAGGTCACTGCTACCAGACATCAAAGCAATGTTAACGATACTTTTTCATAAAAGATCATAAAGCTTGGTTGGCAGACAGTAATAGTGTAATTGCATACAGTTCATGCAAGTTGTTCAATGATAACAAACCAAAGGAAAAGATATTTGTTGGCAGCTGTAGTAGTGCTCTAGATTCACTTGAAAATAAGGGGGCCCTATGGATGGGCAATGCAACCCTTATCATAGGGAGCACATATGTGTATTCTCTTTAAAGCACATTTTACAACAGATTTATGTGAAGATCTGGCTCTGGTGGAAAAAACAATGTGGGACTTACTATATAAAAGATGCTTTATGTAGATGCAGAATTCAGAAATAAATTAAGCGATCCATTTTTCAAACTTCTCTCTGTTTAGTGTTTACCTGAAGAGAGTGTGCATATGATTTGGCAAGCTTTTCGGCACTTAAAAGCATTTTTAAAATAATGCTGTCATTTTCATAACTGTTAAATCATTAGAACGACGACATTTTAAGTTTGCAGGGAAGTCAAAATACTTGGCAGTATTCTCATTTGCTTCCTTATAGCTAACCACACAATACAAAATCTCAGAAGAATCACTGCTCCCTCCTATTGTATCATGGGGGAGTAAACCACCTTAAATAAGAACTAATTGTTGAATATTTACCCTTCCATATAGCAAACCTTCTTATATTAAATATGTTTAAGATTATTTTTTCTTCTAGGTTTGGGAAAGGTGTTAACCATTCAGCCAGGTTAACCTTCCCAACCTCAATGCAACTCTTAAGTTCTGCTGAAACAATGTCTGAGCCTAGAGCTGCAGGCAGTCTTTCACCAGGCTACAGTGCAGCTGAATGAGGATTTACTGTTCCACAAGCCCACACAATGCAGCACTAGAGGGATGCATTCTCAGTAGACTGTTTGCTTCTGAACTTCCAGATTTTTGTGCTGGTTTAACTGTTGAATATCAAAGAAATGTTGTAACTGTGACAGAACAAATTATTATCTAGAATGATGATAACTACAAAACACTGGTTACTATAAAGCAATTGCAATTCATTTGATGTGCTATTTGCAGAAGTGAGAAAAAAAAAATCTAAGTATCTATTTCTCTTCAGAGTGAATGTTAAGTAGAGGACTGAAAGTACCTCCAAAGCAAATATTTCAATTTTATTAACCATAATAAATGAAGATTGGAAAAGAAAGTTACATAAAACTTGCCAGGACATAGTTATTGAACACTGCAATTTCTAATCTTGGCAATAAATGTAGGTCAAGGGAACTGGAAAATCTAATTACTCTGTAAATTTTTAAACCTGTTTCTTCTCAAGGAGAAGAAAATTGTTCCCTTGCATTTAAGCAGACTTCACCCAAAGTGTAACTACAGCTGGATGGACAGTTATTTTTGTCTGAATGTAGAGGGTTTTGAACTTCCTTTAAAGTATCTTTGCATCCTGCATTGTACACTCATCTCTGGTTCACACTTGTACTCAAGGTATCATCAGTTACTTCACAATTACTATAGCTCTAGTGCAAAATCCAGAGACATGTCTCACAAATACAAACAAAAAACCCCACCTCTGAATTAAAGAGACCTTTGGTACCACACTGTAGCAGTTGCTTGCAGTAATACATCCTATTCAATTGTAACTTGGCTCCCAGTATTCATACACCACATTAACAAAACACAAAGCAAGGCCTCAGTTACAGAACTACTGTGAATATGAATGTGATTGCATTGTAAATGTTAATTATTTACTGATGATTTGACTGTTTCACATACAGTTGTTGCTGTTGCATGCAGGCAAACCACATAACAGACTTGTAGGAAGATCGAATAAAAATGGAAAAACACCAAAAAACTTAAATATTCAAGCTTCCTGCTGATTCTAAAACCCAAGAGCCATTTAAGAATCACATCGAGGTACAAAAAAAAACCAAACAAACAAAAACAAAACATTCCACCAGTTCATTTTTTAAGATTCATCCATCATTAGTTTTTAATACTTATACACATTCAATATGTTAGGTTTCTTCTATTTTGTAAAATAAAAGCCTAATTATATACAGGCATAAGCTGCAGTTTCACAAAACCAGAGAGAGTTCCAATGAATTTACATATTATTGAAATTGTTACCACATTTGAGGAGACATGGAGTAGAAAACGTAACTACAGCACACGTGCTGACTGGCCCTCCCATGGAGCAATTTCTTCCGGCTCTTACCTCTGTGATACGTGACAAAGAAACCATCGAGTTTCACAACAGAGATAGGATTTGTGTGTTGTGTTCAGATTTGGCAGTCAAATGCTTTGTTTGTTTTTGGGGGGTGGGAGGGGTGAGTTGTACAGAAGTGGAAAACCTAGCCTAAACTCAGCTGATCTTTGGACACTGCTCTCGTTAAGTATAAATCCTACTTTTGAACTTCCTCCAATTACGTGAGAGGTGAAGCTTCACAAAGAAAAAAAGAAAAACAAAAATCATTCAGAAAAAGACATATTGAAGACTTAAAACATACTTGCCTTGAAAGGTAAACCCTGAAACTGTAGCTCAAGGAACAACCCAGAGCAAAATGAGTTCTATCACATAAAAAGCAGACCAATGGCAAGACTGGTTTTTGCTATGTGCATTACATGAATGCACATCTGTGCAGCTTGTAAAGATGTAGCTACAAAACTACTACTTAATTTGTAGCCCTTGAGTTTCATTACACCATATCACACTCCCTTTTCTGTATCATGGATGCAAAAACCAAAACCATGGTTTCATTACTCAGCATTCTCAAGGCTTCAGATCTCAACCCTTCAAAGTTTGAACTAAAAATTACAGCTCCTATTGGGTTTTGGTCCTTCCCTCACAAAGAAAGATTTATTCTGACTAGGGATCCATTAAATAAATACTAAAATTGTATATAGCCTGAGGCCTGACTGGTGACAGGTGACAGTGGTAAACGAGACCTGCATCTGCACTGAATAAGAAGAAACAGAAAAAATTTGCCAGTCCATTTACTACATGGCAAAAGTGGCAGGAGATTTCTTAAAAAGAAAATATTTATACAAGTAATCAATGTGTAAAAGCAAACTAAATTTGGAATTTCTTAATCTTTGGGCCTTTGACTTTGCAGCTTTTTATAACTTTAACAAGATGATATATTCAGTATAATTGTGCCTTCCTTCCTTCAGCTTCCACGGTTTGCAGGCATGATCTAGCACTGACTCATTGCACTTGGTTCACATTCAGAAGGTCCAAATTTCATTAAGAACCAGAGTAACCAGTGATGAAAACCCATCTCCTCCCCATGCATGTCACAAAAGCATATAAAGTCTGACCTGTTACAGATCAACAAGATTGCTTAAAAAAACAATCTTAGGATGACAAAAAAAAGAAATAGGTGTTCTGAACAACAAGAAACAAGTAGGATAACCTAAAGCACATTGTTCTGCTCTAAAAGTATAAAGGATCCTACTGAATATCAGTCAGAATAAGATGAAGGAAAAAGCTTTTGAAAGAGTGTGGATGGGTGATTTCTACTACTACAAGTATATAAGCACATGCTATGTTCCATCAGGCAGTATGACCAAGCAATCTTCCTTGCACATGCAGAAACTGCTTTGATGGCTACTTGCAGTTGACAGCAATCCAGAGGCAATGAACAGACCAGGGTTTCCCTGGGGTTTTTTTTGTTGTTTTTTTTGAGTGGGTTTTGGTGGATTCTTTTATGATAATGAAGACACCAGGGCTTTCACCCTACCAGATGATAATAAAGGTATGTGGATAGCAGACCTCTTCCTGGCCTGTTAAGCAAGATTATGTAGGCCTTTTGTCCATCCTCAGCTCCCAGATAACATTACTTATTAAATAAATAATAAACAAATAACTAGTATAGGCTGCTGCTTTCCCAACCTGCATACACCAGTCTCCTTTAAGAACAAGTTATTTCAAACCCAGCTTAACTTACATTGGCAAAGCCACGCTGCTATTCTGCCACCTGCGCTGCGCGCATCCCCGCCCACCGCGCCGGGCAGCTGGAAGCCGCCCGCCTCGCACACCTTCGCCGGGCTCCCTGCCATGGAGGCTGCCAGCGAAGCCGCATCCCAGCCGCGCCCGGAGCGCCGCGCCAGGCACCGGCCCAGCGTCTCTGGAGCGGCGCCTGCGGCAGCCCCGCGCCCCTTTGGGGCCTCTCCCGCCTCACGGGGACACCGGGTAGCAAGCCCGTGGGGCACCACCACACCCATCACCTCGTACACGCCCGGCTCAGCGGGACAACCGCGGCCGATAGCACACAGGAGACTGACCCCCCAACACCACGGCAGGCCGGCTCCTGCCAGCCCTGGGCAGAGACAGGGAAGAGGCGAAGGGAGGTAATGGGAGCGATGGGATGCGATGGGATGTGATGGGATGCAACAGGACATGAAAGGATGAGATGGGATGTGATAGGATGCAATAGAATGCAACAGGACGCGATAGGATGCGACAGGATGCAACAGGATGCAATAGAATGCAACAGGGTGTGACAGGATGCGATAGGATGCGACAGGACACAATAGGGATGCGATAGGATGTGATAGAATGCAACAGAATGCGACAGGATGCAATAGGATGCAATAGAATACAATAGGACACAACGGGATGTGATGGGACGCAACAGGGTATGACAGGACACGATAGGATGCGATAGAATGCGACAGAGTGTGACAGGATGCGATAGGACACGACAGGATGCGATAGCATGCAATAGGATGCGATGGGACGCAACAGGGTGCAACAGGATGCAATAGGATCCGATAGGATACAATAGGACACAACAGGATGCGATGGGATGTGACAGGACGCAATAGGACACGACAGGACACGATAGGATGCGATAGAATGCGACAGAGTGCGATAGGATGTGACAGGACGCAATAGGACACGATAGGATACGATAGGAGGCTAAAGGGAGGGTACGTGAGGGCAGCAGCCCCCTCGCCAGCCCCGCTCACCCCTCTCCCTCCCGCAGGGAGCCGTAGCCCTCGGTCATCTCCCGCGCGGCCGCCGGGCTCTTCCAGAAGAGCAGCTCCACGAACGCCTTCCTGTTGGTGGCCGCCAGCGCAAAGAACTTGCCCAGGATGAACTTGGCCAAAGCCACCAGCTCCTGCGGGCGAGAGCGGGGCTGGAGGACACCGGGGCCCCGGATCCCGCCCCGGGAACGGGGGACGGAGCCGGGAGGCACCGGACCTGGTGCGCGGCGGCGGCGGGGTCCTGCAGGAGCCGGTGGAAGAGGGCGAAGAGCGAGAGCTGGAAGAGCAGCGGCTCCATGCGCAGGTCGCGGGCCAGGCGGTGCAGCAGCCGCGCGGCGCAGTGGTTGGTGCGGGCGCTGGTGCGGGCAGCCGCCAGACCCCGCCGCCGGGGGGATGGGCTCCTGGCACGGAGAAACTCCCTTAACATCCATCTCCATCTTCCAGTTCACTGTATTGCGAGACAAAAGCAGGCGAACACTTTCCACCACCCCGCGTCCTTCTTGTGCTTTCCTTTCTCCCTCTTTTCTTTTTTTTTTTTTTTTCCGTCCTGCCTCCAGAATGGTGACTCCATTT
>JANHGB010006419.1:0-32500 GCA_026283785.1 Coracopsis vasa
CTGCCCCCAGTTTATATACTGGGCATGACGTGCTGTGGTATGGAATACCTCTTTGGCTAGTTTGGGTCAGGTGTCCTCTCTCTGCTTCCTCCCGGCTTCCCCTCCTCCCTGGCAGAGCATGAGACTCAGGAAGTCCTTGGTCAGACTAAACATTACTGAGCAGCAACTAAAAACAAACATCAGTGTTATCAGCACTGTTCCCAGGCCGAAAGTCAAACCCACAGCACTGTAGCAGCTACTAAGGAGAAAAATGACTGCTACTGCTGAACCCAGGGCAGTAGTAAAATGGTAGCAAACCCCAGTTTTCCTTACACTTTCAGTTCATTTTCTAGCAAGAATCCATATGCAAGTTTTGGCATGCACAGCACATCTTCACGCACAAAGTGTGCAGGTAAATTTGTGCATTTTTGTACAAGACCATTAACAGAAACTCCTTATTCAAAACAAGCAGTCAGCCCATGTCATATATGCTGATTCGGCTAGCTATAGGCCAAGCCTTTAAAAGGTGGACATAGCGCATGTTTTAGAGATTCTTGAACAGAATAAAAAGGGTTCATTTACCACTACAGTCCCCCAGCTCAACGTCAGAGTAAGCTTTGATTCTGCTGCTAACTTCAGGTAAGTCAGTAAGACCATTCATACACATATCACGTGTATGAATCTAAAACTTGTTCCTGTAAGTCTTCTCTGTGACTAGGAAACATCCTGGAGACTCACTCAGGTTTTCAACAGACAAAGGTAGCAGAGCTAAAGAATAAAACTGGGACACAACATGAAAGATCAAAGAATAAATAAAAACATTTTAAGACACCTTAAGCCTGAGAAAATAAACTAAAAAGTGGCTTTGTGTTCTTGTCTGCCATAGTAATTGTACGTAAAATTAGTACTCGTGAGTACTAATTTTTGATGAGTACTTAATGTGCAAAATAACATAACAAATAGCACATTTCATAATAAACTAAACCAAGAGTTAAACCATTCTGTCATAAACTACTACAAAAACAAAACAAACTTTTTTAACACAAACCATTCCTTTTTTGCTTTTACCTGCACAGAACACCTTTTATCTTCCAGAGAAAAACTGTAAGCTACCAGTAGATACTATAATTTCCAAATTATAACTGCATTTTCACTACTAAAGTAAACATTTCTTGCACCACTGAAACATAAATCTCTCTGGGACTAGAACAGAGCAAGTCTGACATAACATAATGCACAACAAATTAGTTCCTGATTAGGAAATCTCATTAAGACTAGGTTTAAATGTCCAATCTCATGACTGGCAGTCCAACTGGTTAGCTGCTTTTTGCAAAGAGCTCCATTCCATGGAACTGAAAAGCCAGTAGGATTGCTCAACAGCTTTCAGAGATGTATGTACAGGGACAAAACACTCTGGAAGAAAAGAGTTAGGCTGAGAGCAAGGTCTAACTGACTGTGCTGAATTAGGTAAATTTTACATTTTGCTACCCATTGTAAGTTTTGAATCACTGTATTGTAATCCTGTCATTATACTATTAAGGGAAAGCACCTGGGGCTAAAATTAAGAAGTTAAGGGTTTGGTTTATGATGATATGGTTGAGTTGGTGCATTAGGGCGTTAGAATTGGTGCATTATTTCTTCTGAAAGCAGTGAGCTGTTAAACACAGTAGCCAGTGGTATGTAGGAGTAATTCTTGTTCCCTGCTGTCAGAGATCATGATTTTAAGCTTATTTTTTCCTTTCTACAAAATTGACAGATTTAGTGTTTCTCAGGGAAAGTTTTTTGTTTTGTTTTGGGTTTTTTTTTCTGGTTTTATATTTAGTGTATAACTTGCTGTCTTGGAACTCAAAGCAGTGCATTGTAAGGAAATTACAGGTAGCACTGTACACAGCTACAAACTTCTTCATATTATCATTCTCATGTTTGTTGGCATGACATCAATCTTTAGCCCCCTCTCTTATTAATTTATAATAACAAGGGGGCAAAATCTGATTGCTGTGTTCCTAACGATGTCAGGCAATATCTGGAAATTAACTGTAAACAGTATTGTGATATAACATCTATAAGGGAACTTCTTCATAGCAGAAATCATCAAAGCATGCAGACCATTGTATTAATCTACATCTCGTATGATGGCATTACACTAGTTACAGAAGGTCCCATGGTACAGTGACATCTAGGACTGGGGTGTTCTGTCAGCTATCATAGCTATTGGTAAAAAGGTCTTTCTCACAGACATCTCAAAACTGTGTAGCAAGACTAGATTGGCATTGCCATTATCAGGTCATTCAGTCTGCTGGATCTTCCTATCAAGTACCCCAAACATGTGAGGAAACACAGCTGAATTCCAATCATTTGCAGTGTAAGCAATAACGTTAAAAGAAAGGAAATGGGGCCAAGTCAGAAAGTGAGATACTTAATTTAGAAAGGTTGGGTCAACATGTTTTTTTGAGTCAAGCAGAATAGATATGTGACAATATTCACGTAAGAATAAAGAAATAC
This sequence comes from Coracopsis vasa, assembly GCA_026283785.1. Lineage (NCBI taxonomy): Eukaryota > Metazoa > Chordata > Aves > Psittaciformes > Psittacidae > Coracopsis > Coracopsis vasa. Next base: position 2,482 of record JANHGB010006419.1, read on the forward strand.
AAATTTTATGCTGGCTTTGATGTGCCAGAATGCAAAGTAAAAAGAAAAAAAAAAAACTAAAAAGGAAAGGAACATTTGCACAGAAATTCATACAAAATGACGTGGTTATCAAGCTGGAATCATATAAATATTTTGGATGATTCAGCAGAATCAAGGTGTTAGCTACAAGCAATGAAACAGGTCAGATGATCTCAGGATGTTAAAACGTACTTCCATGGCAGCTTGAGAAAACAGATCCGCAAATCTATTTTACAGATGAGAGATGCCAGAGACAGAGCTCTGGATCATGAAGCATTTTAGTCTTTTAAGATACCAATTTGGATAACAACTAATCTAAAGTAAGAGGAGTACTTATGTAGAGAACTAGTCTCTTCATTGCATATCAAAGGAAATTAAAGACTCAATTTTGGGAAAAGAAGCCAGCACATGAACAACACTGGAGCTGGCCCATGCAAGACCATTTTTCCTGCAGACCTTTCTAAACCTTTCTATTATAATGCCTTCCAGATTTCTGCAGTCAACATATGTCTTTTGCACATCCTTACTTTTTATACTGAATATTAGCAAAGTGTGAACTAATCTTGGACCAGTGACTGATCCTTGAGGAATCTCTCTAGTAACTGCTAGATAATTTTTCTCATTAATAGAACTTACTATTCCTTCCTAAGAACTGTTCTCGATCAACATGACTTACTGTAATCTTCCCTTTTAGAATACCTATTGTACAGGTTTTGTACTAATACTAATCTTCCAGTTTTAACAGTTTTGTAAGGGCATGAAAAGTTTACATTAAGAGAAGTTTACATTAAAGACTATTTTGGTGGACATCTTTTTCAAGGCATCTGTGTATCTCTCTTTCTTTCTTTATTTTTTTTTTAGAAAACCTATTAAATATATTTTTCCCCCAAAATGGAAGCCACGAAGCTAAATTCAGTCTTCAGTTTAGATACACCTATTGTTCATTTACGACTTCCATGGACTGCATAAAGTAATGTAACAATAGCTCTGTCAGACATCTACAAGCCCATGTGGAGTTTGTACTCTGCCTGGATTGCCAAACATCCAGAAATGCTGGACAGACAGCCAAAGTCTGAGCGGAAAAAAGGGACATAAAGCCTATTTTACATACCATCTATACTTGGCAAGAACAGGCCTCTGTTAGACCCATGTCAAAATCAGCTATTTATAGAATTCAAAACCAGATCTGTGGATTCAAATTTATCCCCAAAAGATAACAAATGTCACATACCATGGCCAATTCACAGAGGTACTTCCAAGTACCACCCTCTGCCTCTCAGAATGAGGTTGAAAAATGCCTTGCAGTATGTCTCAAGAGCCAGATGGTAGTGCCAGAAAGGAGTACAACTGATAATGTATAGACACATGCACTTCTGTACTCCTCAGCCCCTTGAGGTAATTCTCAAAAGTAGGATAGGAAAAGCTCTGCAGGCTGTTAGGAGACATTTGCGTGCCACAGGCCCACATTTTACTCCTACTACTTCATAGATTCACTTCTATCAGCTGTCAGCAAGGGATCTCTCACTAGCACTAAAATTTTAAAGCTAAAATTCTATGTTAAAATCACTTTTCTAGCAGTCAGCTCTGAATGGGAGGATTCTTCTATTATTTGAAGTGTTGGGTGCAAGTGATTAAGCCATTTTTGTAAAGGATTTCAGCCAAAACACATTTAACAGCAGGGCATAGGCCTAACAAAATACACCATTCAGCTAAATGATCGCACTTTTAAATACTGTCTTAGCATGTTACTAAATATTCATTTTTACAGCTTTAAAGTGTCTTGCTACTTTAAAAAAAAAAAAAAGGTCTGATTTATCCTTCCGTCAGAACTGTAAAATATATATTGAACCATTATCCCAAGTGTTTCCTGCTTCTGTTTACTAATGAAAGCTCTTGACAGTCTTGATTAGAAAATGTCACTTAGAACTCTTTGATCTGGTAATATAGCAATGACATATTTGACACATTATAAAATGCCAGAAGTTAAATGATGCTGCTTTTTTCTATTAAAAAAAAAAAAGGCAATTTTTACCATGCCAACTAAAGTTAATTCCACCTAATAAATTAGAGAAATATAAAATCTTTTTAGTTTTAAAAAGGATAGGTTAATAAGACAACTGTGGAAGAAATCTCACAACCAGCCTTTGCCATCTTACATTCATGCTTCATACCATGTCTTCAGTCTGAGCTTTTAAATACTGACTTTAAGTGTCTTTATGATTGGTTTTTTGACTATACTTCACTTTTTTTGGTATTTTTCTTTATTATATACTTTGCTTTGTTGTAATGATTTTCATGACTCATGGAAGTCAACCGCACTATAATTATCAGACATGTAACGAAGATCCCTATGTAAGCAGTTCTGCACTCAGTTATATATCTGAGGTGGGAGGTTTTTTGCTGCTTTTTTGTTTTGAAGGGTAATTATAGTACTAGGTAGCAGTATTGATGAAAAAGTAACTTAGAACATGAAGACCTTGTCAACACTCAGAGATTTGCTTGTGTAAATACACTAAAATATATCCTGGCAAATACTAGGAGAAGAGCTAAAGAAAATTCTATTTGTCAAAAAAGAACAAAAAAAAACAAAAAAAAAAACCCCAAACCCTCAACAGCAATTAATTAAAAAAAAAAACATAAGTGACAGTACAGGTAAGTCCTACTGTAAAGTAGTTTTTTAAAACCTTTTCAAAGATTTCACAGTAAGGGAGACTGTTCAGATCTAAGTCCTGGACAAAAATGAATAAATGACCCTTCATTGAACAAACATTTATTTAAAGTCCCCCACTAATATTTCATGTTGCTTACGTGAACATTTTTATTATGGATGTTTCCTAGGTCATTTGTAAATTTAATTGCAATAATACTTACTTCCCTCACAGAGATGTTGTAAGAATAGGCACATTACAGATGGCAAGATATACAAGTATTATTATACCAGGGATGTACATACCGGCTCAAGCTTGCCAGTAAAATTCGTCAGAAAAATAAAAAAGGAAAACTGAGAGCTTTAGAATTTCACAGCAACTATAAAAGCATATGTGTAATACCTTAGGAGCCTTTTAATTAAGTTTTAAAGGCTTTCAAGTTCAAACTTCCATCTTGAAAGCCATGTTCATACATCTGTAGCAATTTCTAGGTATTGTTTGATTACAAAGGTTAGTTACCATCAGCGCACATACTCTAAACAGCCGTTTAGAGCAGAAGAAGTAGTTGTTTGCTCAATAAACTAAACCATATGTCATGTTTTCTGTTTCAACAGAAAAGAATCTTGGAATAAAAACAAGAAGATTGACTCTAGACAGGCTCCCACACCTAAGTTTCCATGTGCGCCTTGCTTAGTCGACAAAAACCTTTGGAAGGAGGGTGATAGTCATTAGTGTTAATCACCCCATTATGCCAATAACTCAATCCAGCAGTCTCAGACTTTACATGATGTGTTTAAGCGTATGAAAAATACAACCAATCCTGATCTGTTCACTTCTCTAGTGGCTTCTTTCCACCTTTACACATTGCTCACAGTACTGAGTCAGGCAAAAAAAAAAGTGTGTGATCTCATGCAAGCCGGATGAAGAGTCTCACATGACTAAGAACCATCCCCATTTTCTGTCCTCTTTTTCACCCCTATGTTAATTTTCACGTGTGTCAGCTCACTGACCAACCTCCTGAACCTTTGAAGCAAACAGAAGACAGAGTTGTGTTGATATGAGCAGGAGACAATACCTGTCAGAGGGAGCATACCTCCAGTTGTGGCTTTAGATTATGGCTTGTCACAGACTCATGCTGTAAGAATTCTTAAATGAATGAAAAAAGAAAGTGCTGATGTGTCATATTATATTCAAGCCAGATCATTAATATATTCTCTGGCATTTCTTTAGATAACTCAACATGGTCTGCAGACTTCATAAATAAAAAAAAAAAAGAATTAATATTTGGATTCACAACAATCCTGAAAGATGAAAGTTGTATCCACAATGATGCAAACATTAGACTGCTTGCCCTGTGCCATACAGAAAACAAAATGGAAATAAAAGCCTGACTGAAATAGCCAAGACAAATTTCTGATTTTTTTGTACAATAATCTATGTGCTAGTTTCCTTTATAAAATTGTACATTTTCTAGAACTATTTTTATTTAAATTTCTTGACAGAAAATAATTTTTAGTTTGATGTGGCCCAAAATGATTTATTTCAAGCCAATTAATTTTAAAACTTCCCTGTTGCCTAGAGAAATGTAAATTAAGGTCTATCCTCTCATGCTGAGGAGATTCCCATGAAGGTCTTGCCATTGATTTAGTGGCTGGCTATGAGAGCAGAGCCACTCTGTTCCTGTCCCCAGGAATGACGTTGTGGCCAGCAATATCTAGTGCCTCTCCCTCCTTGGTCCTCTAGCATCACAAGATAGGAAGATTTCACTGAAGGGACTCTAGAGATAACATCTATTTACCACTTTATAAAACATTCCCAAGGCAGTCTGGGCTGGGACTGTTGAGAGCACAAGGAAGGTGTAAACCATTTACCTGGTTTTGCGATTGCACTGATTGGCTTAGATGTCAGTGCTAGGGTAAGATAGGGTTACAGAGCCAGAGCACGAGCTCCACATACAGGTAGCTAGCATGAGGTTTGCATGCACACTTACCAAGTTGGGAAGGCATTTTTGTACTCCAAAGATGAAAAAATAATTTTTTTAAGTTGCATGTTATAACAAGGTACATTTTGATTGTTAACAAGAACCAATTTATTTTTGGTTTGGACTCTATTTCCACAGTTTCATGAAATCTTTTTATTGATCACCAGGTCTGAAGTACAACCAAGCTATTGTTTCTCAACTGCATGACAAACACACAGGTAAAAGCCTGGTATGTTGATGAAGTGGCAGAATAAAAAAGCAAGTGAGAGTGTTCCTCGCATTGCCCTCTATTTGTGAGTGAAGACAGATCATCCACTGTGTCTTATCGATTGGTCCCTGCCATAGGGACTCCAGGGTCCTCAGCAGTGTTTATGATATTTTACGCCACATTAACTGTTGAGATGATATGCTATGACAGATCTTTAAAAAAGTGTACCCCTGAGCTCTAAATTGTTCCAATTATGCCTTTAGCATAACAGTTGCCTACCAAGGGGCATCGCTCAGTGCCTTAGGAAAAGAAGCAGAGAAGGGGAGCCAATAATCTTCACATATGATGACCTCCCTCTACCCTCACCCAGCAGAAGCCTGTCATTGCTTTCCTTCACTGTAGCTTTTCATAATCCTTAACATATGGGCTTTGTTTTGATAGGCATGAAATTACATCAAGGTCATTTTTAATAACTGTCAATAGCCCCAGAACAGCGGTCAGCTTTATTGACACCTTAGTTGAAGGGCTCAGAGAGCTGTAAGTATTGCACAGACCCTGGTCGAGAAAGCTGATCCACTGGGAAACAGATTATTATTGATATTAGTAAATTAGTATTGATAGAAATTTGATGAGTATCGTGCATCTGGATCCCTCCACAATACACTAATGTCAACCAAAGACCACAGCTACCTCTATTTCAGACAGACAATTTATTTGCATTCTCTACATCTCTTTGTTGGAAGGTGGGAATAGCAGCAAGAAGGGGGAAGAGGAAAGCATTCAAGATGACAACTCGTTCTTGCAAATTTGGAAACTCAGAGAGATAATAACAAAACAAAATACAAACAGCCTTACTTAAACCTGAGTTACCTGAAACATGTTCTGACTCTGCATGAGGGACGATGGTTTCAATATTCTCCATGTAAGCTCAAGATGGCAAACATTTGAAACCACATATAAGCTGCACAAGACAATTTTTATCCTCCTCTTACTATTGCATTTAAATATATATATAGAGAGAGATACATAAATTCTCAGTCTGGTTTTCACTCTCACCTGTATTAAACAGCTACCATTCAACTATTTACAGCAGCTGAGGATCTTGTCTGACAACTCCATTTCTTTGATAACTTCATTGTAACACGTTCACTTAATTCCAAAGCAATGTTTCAGTCCCTTTCCCACTAATAACCAACACAGTTACTTTGAACACTCTACCCAGCTAAAGATATGAGCACCTTCCACATCACAAAGCAGTTTTCACAAAAACACACACCTATTTTTTTTCCTAAAAGGAAGCAACTTAATATCTACTATAACCAATAAACAGTAAAATGATACCAATATAAACATTACTCTTTCCACTAAGATTTTCCTTTATATCATATATTGAAAGATTACAAATCATATTAATATCATAAAATCAGATGTATTACTAAGCAGCCTAGTCCCAAGAAAAACCTGTAGCCAGATACTGCAGTGGAGTAAAACGGAAGACAAGCATATTTATGGAAGCAGGATCCAGTCTGTTCTCTATGCAGCCAGTAGCTGCTGCTACTAGAAACAAACCAGAAACTTTAAGACAATTAAGAGAATTCAGAAACTATGTAAAGCCTAAAGTGGCAATCAGTATTTTTGATACTGAACAAAACTGAGAAGGGCAATACTGAAAATACATTAAAAAAAAAAAAAAAAAACAACAAACAAACACAAAAACCCACAAAAAACCCCAAACAAAAACAAACAAAAAAAACCCACCAAACAAACAAAAGAAAAAAACCCACCGCACCACACAACCATTATTTCTTATAGCAATTCATTTAAGAAATCCCTCACTGCCAACCCTGACGGGAATTATACTTTTCAACCATCTTCACTGAGCAACAATCTTCCTTCTCACTGTTTGGTAAATCTTCCCAACAGCATCAGGACACTCAGAAACCAGTAATGTTCAGAGCTCGTTAACATCATCATGACTTTTAATATCATCACAGCAGAGGAAAGACAGATAAAGCCTTGATTCTCATAACCATTCTTGAGCTGACTAAAATCAAGTTTTACTAGATTCCCTGTTAAACTCAGTTCAAAGTATTTTCTGCACACCAGTTAGTTCAATATGCATATATAAAACATCTTTAGCTCTGCTAACCTTAGTGTTCAGTTGGAAAAAATAAAGATGAAGACTCTCCTCAGTGATACCCAGCAAATGCCCTGTCATTACATGCCTTTGTAAAAAGCCTCTCTCCATCCTTCTTGTAGGCCCCCATTAGGTACTGGAAGGCTCCTATAAGATCTCCCCAGAGCCGTTTCTTCTCCAGGCTGAACAAGCCCAACTCTCTCAGCCTCCTTTCATAGGAGAGGTGCTCCAGCCCTCTGGTCATCTTTGTGGTCTCCTCTGGACTTACTCCAACATCTCCATCTCCCTTTTGTATTGGGGTACCCAGAGCTGAATGTACTCCAGGTGGGGCCTCAAGAGAGCAGAATGGAGGGGGAGAATGACCTGTCACCGACAAAGATATTAAACAGCACTGATCCTAATACTGAGGTCCCCCGACGACCACCACTCATCACTGGGCTCCACCTGGACATTGAGCTGTTGACTGCAACTCTTTGAGTGTGACCATCCAGACAGTTCTTTTCAACCAAGTGGTCCACCCATCAAATCCATGCCTCTCCAGTTTAGAGACAAGGATGTTGTGCAGGGCATTTGACACTATCCTGCACAAGTCCAGGTTAATGACATCAGTGGTTCTTCCCTTGTCCACCAGCACCATAGCCCCATCATAGAAGGACACCAGATTCATTGGGGATACTTTGTCCTTAGTGAAATCATGTTGGCTGTCACCAATCACCTCCTTCTTGTCTGTGTTCCTTAGCAAAGTTCCCAGGAGGATCCTCTCCATGACCTTGCCAGGCATCAAGGTGAAACTGACCGGCCTGTGGTCCTCTATGTCTTCTTTTTTCTCCTTTAGTGGCTTGGCAACTACCTCTGCCAGTTCCTTCAGGACCTGCATATGCAGGTCCCATGGACTTGTGTACCTTCAGGTTTCTTAGATGGTCTTGAACCTGATCCTCTCCTGCAGCAGGCAGTTCCTCATTCTACCAGTACCTGTCTTGGTGTTCTGCAATTTGGGCAGCACAGGTGAAGCTCTTGCCAGTGAAGACTAAGGCAAAAAAGTGTCACTGAGTACCTCAACCTTCTCCGTGTCCCGGGTAGCCAGGTCTCCCATTCTCTTCTGGAGGGTGGCCACATTTTCTCTTGTCTTTATTCTATTCCCGGTGTCCCTGTAGAAGCTTTTCTTGTTGGCCTTAACGTCCCTGACTAGATTTAATTCTATCAGGGCTTTAGCTTTCCTAATCTTATCCTTGCCTACACAGGCAACTTCTTTATCTTCTTCCCAGGCTACCCGCACTCACGTCCATGCTCTGTAGGCTCCTTCATTCTGAAGTTTGTTCAAAAGTATCCTGTTCATCCACACAGGCCTCCTGGCATTCTTGCCTGACTTTGTCAGGATGCATCACTGCTGAGCTTGGAGGAGGTGATCCTTGAATATAACCACCTCTCTTTGGCTTTATGCCATTGTACTCTCCCAAGAAGATCCCTCAAGAGGCCAAAGCCTGCTGCCCTGAAAGTCCAGGGTAGCAAGCTTGCTGCAATGTAATGTTGCCCTAGATGGTCTCCAGAGGTCCCTTTCCACCTCAGATATTCTATGCTCCCTCCCCAAAAATTACTTTTCTCCTCATCCAGTAGCTTTTCTATCGTACCCTTAATATAACAGCTAAGGTAGGGTTTTTTTCTTCCAATTCTCTAAACGGTATTAAATAGCTTCTCTAACTGCTCCTCCCAAGGAAGGTTACTCAAGCTTCACACAGTAGAACCAATTCAGACCCAAAACTATGCATAAACAATTCACAGGTGATCAGGCTAATAAGATACCATTAAGGCAAAATGGTGATTTTAATAAGATGTGGTTGCCTCAGTGAAATGCTCGCATACATTTTGACATATACAGGAAAAACATACTACAGTGGTGTTATGCAATCTAGGTGCTTTTCATCTTCCTTCTCTACAGTTAGAGAGATAAGCTGAATTTGCACATGACAATTGTAAATGCAATTAAAATACTGGACAGGACCAACTGGAAGGTCAGTATCTCCCAAGTACTCTCACTACATCAGCTACATTTGTTGCCTTACTTTGGAACAACACGCTCAACAACGCTGCACGATTTTTGTGTCCGTATCCGAGTAGGAAGCTGGTGGAAAAGGACAGCTGATTGTTTTTTCCTCTAAAGAAAAATAATTAAGAACATTCTATTTCAAGCTTGTTTTGAGTTAGTGTTCTGTATAAGTCCTTAAATGCTAAAAACATGACAAAAGGTTAGGAGGTTGGGGTTTTGTTTGTTTGGCAGATTTCTCCTCTTTTTTTTTATTTTACTATTATTTCAGCTGAAGTCAAAGTTATTTATAAGCAAAAGCATCTCTAAAAATACCTCCTCATGTAGATTTGACACTTCAGTACATTTTGCAGTATATCAGAGGTTACATATTTGCTTTCAGAAAATTATAAAACACTTTACAAACACCCATGTGATGTGAATTATCTCGGGAATCAGCTATAGCTGATTTGGGTACATAGCCTGTTAAGAAGACAACACTATGCTTCACATTTCCTGGAAGACAAACACTTATTTACATGCAGCATACTACTGTCTTTCTTAATTGTAGGCTATTTAGTGAAAAAGATGACTACATTTTCTACTTTGCCTTCTTCTATATTTCTGTCTTCACTTAGTAAGTTCTTAATGTCTGCCATAAATCAGTTTCATATGTCTGAAAACTATATTCATGCTGTTAATGAGGATGACCTACCAGACAGCAGGAAACAAATGCTGCTAGCACACTAGCTACAGAAGGTATGTATTTTAGTCAGCCTTTCATTTTGAAAATTGTTTTTATATCACTTCAGCTTCAGCTTGTGAATGCATTTTTGGGCCTGATACGAATAACATAACTATGCAATTAGGCACAGTGAGCAACACTAACATGTTGCTAGTCTAAACAAACTAAGTCTTATGGACTTAGACTTATGGTGTCCCTGCCCATGGCAGGGGGGTTGGGACTACATGATCTTAAGGTCCTTTCCAACTCTGACTATTCTATGATTCTATAAAACAGGACTGCAAACAAGGTGACTTTCCTCTCAGGTGAGCATTCTCACCACCAGGCTTCACAATCACCCTTAGTTACTCATGCAATCCTTTGCCAAAGGTTATGGGGTAGTGTATGTGAAATTAAGAGCTTCAGATAGGAAGGCTGAGATGCCATTATGCTGGAGCATATTTACAGCACTGAGATGAGCAGTACCAGGTGAAGTCTTGGCTGGGGAAGGTGATGTCCACTCCTGGGAAGGGGAGTTTTTGGCCAGAGGCTATGTTTTCAATCAGGATACCAGAACTGGAAAACAGTGTGTGTGTGCCTCATGGAAAGTGAATGCTTTAACTTTTAGTCTAAAAAGGCAAATGGCAGTTTCCCTAAATCAGTCATACTGTGAACAGCACATAAATTTCCCTACTAAGTTTAACCTGAAACCTAAACTGGAAAAAATTCTGTACAGGACTGACTATTTCAGAATTTAGAAAAAACAATAACAATTATTGTTCTTCAATATGAAATTACCAATTCAATTCTCAAAATATTTTCTTGTGGGGTTTTGTTTGGTTGTTTTTTCTTTTAAACAAATAAATTAGCTAGGAAGAAAAAAATAAATACCCAGTTTGTCATAAGACCCTCCAACTTCATATTAAAAATTCCACCTACAGCTTATTGCTGGGCTGCGGCCATTTGATAATATGCCAAATGACTTCTCAGCAAGCACTTTCAAAATATTGGAAATCCAGTGTGCTGAGACCATAGGCAAGACATAGAAATATTTATGAAGTGATACCACCTAGCAAGAGAGTGCTTGTGAACCACAACTGAACAAATATCCACAGGGAAGACAGACAGGACACAAATAGGTCAGCAGCTGTAGATTCGAGATCTACTTGGCATAATCTGAGCTTTTATTTACTATGCTTTCACTGGATCCACTTTCCAGGTATAAATGATGCTTAGCCATTTATTTCAAGTAGAAAAGCTGGAAATCCTATAACATGCAACACTTGTGAATTTGTAGAAAAAGTGCAAACAAAACAAGCAGACAACTTGCTTTGCCTTTGAGGAATGTAACACTCACGTGTGAAAATTAATCAGAAATAAAAAAAAAACAAACAACCCAAACCTGTGAGCTGGGAACACTTCAATGGAATCCAAATCCAAGGGGCAAGCTGGAAATTAAATTTACCCATAACCACTGAAAAAAGGGCCTTGTAGCCTGAAATACTGAGTTAAAAACATCCCAAATACTATCCTAATGACCTACTAGACAATATAAAAAGTTCACTCCTCCCACTGATTGATTTACAGCAATAGCTGTAAAGGAAAAGTCTGCAATAATAAAAAAAGATAAAATCCCACAGAATAAAAGTAGTAAAAGAATAGAACCTTCTCCGAGTGTACAGCCAGATGTGAAAAAGGTTACAAACAGAATTATGCAAACCAAACACACCACAAAACAGTGTTAATGATAACTAAAAAAAAAAAAAAAATCTAAGTATATGGGTCAAATTTTACCAAAATCCCTAGCAAAGCATACAGGATCAAAAATATTTTATTATATATAACAAACACATTAAAAAAGTTAGGTAATGACTTCAAATTTTGATATCCACAAAAAGCATTGATACTTACACTGTTTGTTACCTCACTGGTTAGAAACAACTGCACATTATTTCTGCCCAACCTCACACTGCATAAGAGACTTCCTCTCGTCAGAGGAACACATTAAATAACATTACACCATTTCAAGTCACTCATTAAAATATAGTTCATAGTCCAGACACAAGCATGCATTTGTCCATACCGCAGTCAATAATACACTGTAGCAAGATATAAGCAAGCTTCATTATAGTTAGCTTGCTACCAGACAATACAGCGCAACGTGCAGTACCTGCCCTAACAATAGGAGGCCTTGGCTTACATTGGTCCCTATATGTTATTATTGGTCATAGTTTAACCAGAACCTGAATAATTTACTCCTAGCTCAGTCAGTTAATGTCAATCAGTGCTGGCTTTATACTGTAGACATACTATTAACCCAAATTTTTTGATGAATGCAAGATTTTTAAGAACAAATTCCCCAAAGGAAAATAAAATCATAACATTGCTAGAGAAAGGAAAAATAAATAAGGTAAAGTTTAAACAGCAATACTTTAAGAATGCTTCATCTCAGTTGTGAAGATACAGAAGTCTCAAAAGAAAAAACAGATTTCAGAGCACCAGACATTTAGAGGGAATCTTGTTGTTTGATAGCAGGAAACAAGCTTTTCAAGTGGCATGCTCTGAGTGACCACTTTAATGCACTGGGAGATCTCTGTAAGAGGCTCTGGTAATTGCATGACCTTTGGTTCAAGCTTGAACATGCCCTTTTATTCCATCTGATAATCTCGGTTTCTCATTGTGGCTCCATTTTAGACCCAATAGCACTTTTCCGGCATTGCTTTTCAACCTCTCATAGCTTTGGAATGGATGCTGAGCTGGACAGCAGAGAAATCTCAACTGTTGGTAGGTGAGGTTCCTCTGCATCTATGTAACTTCTAGATTTCCACCATGACAGGGATGCATAAGGGGAGTAAGTGAAATCACAACATGAAAAATCTCAGGCCAAGAGTATGCAGAACGGTAGCACTTCTGCAACCACAGAACAGATGCTTCAGAGACTGCCCTGTGGCTCTTGGCTGAAGAACCTGCGAAAACAGGAAGCCAGTGAGCTGGAACTGCGTACTGGGAGCATGTAATCCAGCAGGCAGAAGCACCGGAATGATGTGCAAACTGTAGTGCTGCAACCTAGATTACACTACCCAGGAGGAATTCACTGATGCTGAAAAAAACAGGACATGAGAGAGGTGGAACATGGATTCCAAGGAACTGTAAGAAACCTGGGACAAGAGAGCACTTGTGCTTTGAAACTCTTTGTCCTGGGTTCAGCAGTAGCAGTCATTCTTCTACTTCTTAGTAGCTGGTGCAGTGCTGTGTTTCTGACTTTCAGCCTGGGAACAATGCTGATAACACCGATGTTTTCAGTTGTTGCTCAGGAATGTTTACTCTGACCAAGGACTTTCTGAGCCTCATGCTCTGCCAGGGAGGAGGGGATGCCAGGAGGAAGCAGAGAGAGGACACCTGACCCAAACTAGCCAAAAAGGTATTTCGTACCATAGCACATCATGTCCAGTATATAAACTGAGGGGAGTTACCTGGAAGGCCCAGATAGCTGCTTGGGTCAGGCTGGTTATCGATCGGCAGGTGATGAGCGGTTGTATTCTCTTCCCTTGTTATTCCCCTTATCATTATTATTATTATTGGTGGTAGCAGCAGTGGTTTGTATAATACCTTATTTACTGAACTGTTCTTATCTTAACCTGTGGAAGTTACATACTTTTGATTATCCTCCCCATCCCTCCAGGACCAGGCGGAGGAAGAACTGGGGGAGTGAGTGAGCGACTGAATGGTTCCATGTTACTGGCTGGGCTTAAACCATGACACTCTTGCAGACTCATTCTCAGGCAGAAGGGTGATGGGAGAAAAGGAACAATATCTCTGAGAAAGCCTGTCCTATGGAGACATTTTTCTTGTCCTGAAACTTCCATACTGATGGAGGTGCAATCATAATCAGAATTCTGGAGGACTTCAACCACTCCTCATGCCCCTTGTAACTAGTATACCAGGAATCTAGACAACATCAGGGAAAAATTCACCTGCTTTTGGGACAGGCATCAAAAGCTTTGGCTTAAAGGATTGAAAGTAGTTTACAGATACCTCATGTATATGAGCAAGATAGATCTCTGGACAAATTTTGTTTTCCCAGTTGTTAACTTGATATTGAGATGACAAGCAAAGAGAAAAAAGCAGAAGTCTGAGCACTGTTTCAGAGCCAAATTTCACCACTAACAGAAGTACAGGGGATAGTTCATATTATATAGCTATTTAATCAGTTGCTATGACACATACATCCTTTTTCTGTAACCATTGCACTGAGGGGTTTGGAAAGGACTCCAGTGGTTTTGATAATAAGCCAAGGATAGAGACAAAGTTTAATTATGTAAAGATACCACATACTATGGTGATTCTGGCTGAGCTGATGATAATGAAGAGTCCAAAGTTATAGTTCAGTAATACTGACCAGCAACAGAAAAGTTACACTTTCATGTAGGAAAGGAATTTTGCCTTAGCATCTTTCACATTCAAACATACGTATAGAAGTGACTACCCAGAACCAATGTCATCTGAAGTGAATAAGTAGCATGAGCAACTTAAGATTAGGGCTTTATCTGTGCAAACCAAACACAGCTGCTCACAGATTCTAATTCAAGTCCACAGTAATACATCTATTGAAGGCAAATTCCCTATATGTAGACAACTTCAAAAGTAACTTTTTTCAACAATATTTTCAAAAGCTTTTATTGCATTTTCTCTACAATAGATTAAAATAAAACATGATGGTAAAATATTTATACAATTATTTATGGTACAGTAGCAATAGCTGCACAACATTAATCGTATAATTGTTCAACTTGCATCACAGAAGTTGACATTCTAGGTTTGTAAACAGCCCACACTTGCAGTGAAGTGGTATATTCTTGTGTATGATTCTCCAACCATAAGCAGGTATCAGGTAACTATAAAAATTAAAAGCAATTAAGATCTTAAATAGGCAGTTATGTCAAGCATTGCCGTAAAACTGAAACAGAACAAAAAAGCTCCACTCCTATTCATTAGGCATTTGTCACAATGTATACGCTGCATGCTTTTGTTTGAACAGAAAAGCAATTATGTTTTAATACACTTATATTCTACTCATCACATCATCATCCTAGGATAATGAGTCATTAGAAAAAAGAATATTATATACAGCAATACAGCTTATTGTTCTGTGCAAATTATTATTGCATCAGCTGAGCATAAGTACCTGACAGTTAGGAAAGCTTAGTTGTCAGCAGTTTCTGTTTGTGCTTGTACTATCCATGCAAGCCTCCAAAAGGCTTTTTCTTCATCTAGCCCTGTTTTCTGCTACTGCTGAGCCTAACATTCATGACCCTTGCATCAAATATAGGCACAGAGGACACAGTTTGATGACATGGAAAAAAAATAAAAAACAAAATCTCTGTATAGCTGCCATGTGACTGGCTCCCATGAGGCACAGGTGCATCTGAAGCAAGTCCAGAACATACAATTACCATGACTACAGGAGAGTAGCTTATTTAACACAGTAAACAGCAAATATAAAGTAAAGAAATCATAGAATCATAGAATTGTTAGGGTTTGAAAGGACCTTAAGATCACCTAGTTCCATCCCCACTGCCATGGGCAGGGACATCTCACGTTAAATCATGTCACCCAAGGCTCTGTCCAACCTGGCCTTGAACACTGCCAGGGATGGAACATTCACAGCTTCCCTGGGCAGCCCATTCCAGTGCCTCACCACCCTCACAGGAAAGAATTTCTTCCTTATATCCAGTCTGAACTTCCCCTGGTTAAGTTTTGACCCGTTACCCCTTGTCCTATCACTACAGTCCCTAATAAATAAATACATAAATAAATAAAGAGTATAATATTCATTTTCATATAAGTCAACGTAATCAAATTGCTGGAGTACATATTCAAGGCAGATAGGCTGCAGAGATGATTTGTTTTAAATGAGGAGAATCAGAGTTCAGGCTGCTTTCTGCAGATAACCCGACTATCCTCAAACCAATGCCAAGATAAAAATCATGCTTCCACACCCATAAAGCTGCTATATCAGCTCTGAAAAGGGAGCTATGAAAAACAACAGTAGCCAACGTGAAATGTTAGGCAAGGTTAACTATCTGTCTTTAAACAGTATATGCTATGTCCTTGTCCTCACCTACTGCAAGATGTCAGGAGCATGACCCTAGCAGAGACCTCACACAGCCTGGGAAGACTGCAGTAGTCATCCCCATTAGAAGTGAATCTTCCTCCTGCAATGTCCAGACTGGTGCTAACTATTAGCTCTGCTGGAGCCATTACCCCACAAGCCATAAACAGCATAAACAAAGACAGATAATTGGTTAAGAATGTTGAGAGGCTATATTTTTATTGCCCAAACAAATGGCTCTTTAAAGTGGGACTCTGCCATTCCTTATTATATTACGGTATTTAAAGCAAGTCTAAAAATAGATGGGTGTTTCACAGGTAATAAAGATAGAAGGCCAAAATCCTGCCCTGCAATAACTATTATTTACAAAAGTCATAAAAGCAACTTGCACCATAATGTCTCTCCGTTAATTTTACAAATAAAGTTTTTGGAAACTAATAGAAAAAATATTTGTTATTAACGTAATTGCTTCAGTTTTCTTCTCGGACAAAATTTCTACACACTTCAAACATCCAAAACTGAATTTCCTCATTATAGTATTTTTTCTTACATCAATGAATCACTGTACTCGATCCACACCAAAATATGTACATACATGTGGGAGAACAGTTAATTGCTTCCTATCTTACAGTGATAGGGGCAAGTCATTAATTCTCAAGCATATGGCACAAAATTAGAGCCTATTGCTGTTACATTTTTATCATGTTAGACCATTAGTTCTAGGTTGCACTCTTATTTCTAATGTAGTTTGTTAGATCTATATAGAATTAGATCTTGGTAAACTCTGGTTTTGGGGTTTTGTTTGGTTTTGTGTTTTTTTTTTCTAAATGGTAGATTTTAAAGCACAAGTTAATAACATATACAGGGAAAGTATCTTAAAATCTTTTACACGGTTAAAAGGTAAGCAGGAGCTAAGTGATAAATAACTGCATATATGCAGTACTAAGGTTAACCTCGAAAATCAAAGCTTTTGTTGCAAAGTTAAAGGCACAGTATACCATCAGTCTTTCATAAACACTTTTATGATACCTTTGTGAATCCTAATGCACTATTACTGGAGTTTCTGGTAAAGGTTTACATTATAGTATGTTTACAGAAACACTATTTTAAAGGTTTTACAATAAAAGATGGTATCAAGATAGCCCTTCTGATAAGAAGCAGAAATAAACTGAAGCAGAAACAGATTTATGCTAAACAAAGCCTTTTGGATTCTAAATATTATGATGCTCAGCATATGCTTGCTATACAGGTCTATTTGATTGCTGATTTACTAATGATGATATTGACGTGCT
Organism: Coracopsis vasa; assembly: GCA_026283785.1. Taxonomy (NCBI): domain Eukaryota; kingdom Metazoa; phylum Chordata; class Aves; order Psittaciformes; family Psittacidae; genus Coracopsis; species Coracopsis vasa. Next base: position 19,622 of record JANHGB010006419.1, read on the forward strand.
GTTAATAGAAATATGCAGCACAGGCTTGTTAATCATGATAAGCATACACTGCAAATCAGTTTGATTGTTGAAATTCCTAATGATGATATCGATGCAATATTGACATGCTGTTGAGAAAAAAATCCCGCATGCAGCGAATAGTTAAATGAGGTAAGATACATCAGATCTCTTTGATTGTTAAATTTCTAAAAATTACTTTAAAGCATTTTCAAGGAAATAAAAAAAAGAGGTAAAACCATGCAACACATGCTCTTCTAAATATCCTTTACTAATACTTTTCAAGCAGCAGATGTACTTTTTTTCTGAAAACATCACATATATAATTAAAAAAACCTCATTTCAAGATCTTTTGGGTAGCACGCTGTTAAAGAATATTAAATTAATACAGTATTTTAACAAGTTTTGCAACCAGTTTTTACAGGAGAAATATTCAAAGTGAAGGGCTTTTTTGTTTTTTTGGTTTGTGTTTGTTTTTTTTTGAAAGGTCTTTTATTAAATAAAACAATAGCACAGGCACTGCAATCTGGAGGCTATTAAGGAAATAGTAAATCCAGAGTAATAAATGCCTTTTTTTTTTTTTTGCAAATATTTTGCTTTTTTAAATTATTATTTCATAAAAAATATAAATTAAGTGCATTTAATTATTGAAGTGGAATGCTTAGAAGTTTTCTCTGAAAATTATCATAAAAGCAGAGCAACATTTTTTGGCAACAAACTTCATATCCTATTCTCTTTGGTTTAGCAATCTATGAAGGCACAAATAAAATCACATTTTCATTTACAACTTCTCTTTCATTTCCTACTCTGTTTTTCCACCTCGTCCTTCCCCTCTAAAAAACAAACAAACAAACAAAAAACCCAAAACCAAACAAAACAACAACAAAAAAATCAAATTAACTAAAAACTTAGGATGGGTGAAGGGGAGAAGAGAAATCCAACAGCGCAGTCTGTGCTCCACAGCAGCAGAACTCGCTCTTCAGCGCAAACAGTGCATTTCATCTCCATATAAATTTTTGTTTCATCAACAACATAAGTGATTTAATACTGACTGAACTGATCCAAATCGTAGGAATCTTCAACTTCGGATGCACGTTTGATGGCCCTTTGTATCTCGGAGGATAGACTGCCATCTAGTGACCGCAAAAACGTTGTCAATCAGAAACGAACCGACACCCGGAGAGGAGCGGGAACTGTTTCGACTCCGACTGCTGCCCTCACTCCCCGACCCTGCCTGTTCTCTTGGCCAAGGGAAGTCCTATGTCTACCCTAATAGGTCGTCCAGATCCACTGGAGAAAGGTAGGAGTGCTGCTCACAGCCTATCCCAGAAGTAGATTTCAAAGAAGCCCATAGAACTTCCCTTCTTGATCAATACATAATATTCACTGAAGAAATTGTTTTCTCCAGAAAAACGGAGTACAAAACATTCTATAAAAGACCGTAGAGTATGTTCTCCTATAGGAGTTGCAGAACTGCTTCAGACTATTTTATTATTCCTGATGTTGCCACTTTAACATTCTGCCTTTTTCATCACTGAAACCTGTAACAGAACAGAATCCATAATGCTATCACTTATCAGTCCACAATGAGAGCAACAAACAGACAAAAGCTGAACCAACAGTAACAAACTCCTAGCAAAGAGAATCATAATCATATGCATAAGAACAAAAGGAACAATAGGAAAAGCAACCCACACATATTTGTACAAGTGTTTAGATAAGCAATTAGCACATGGGAAAACATTTTAAGAGACAATGGTACATCACCCCAATCCTTCAGACCTGCACAGCAGTAGGAAAGTGGAAGTTGATACATTCTGTATTGCCAGTTTTCCTATGCATTGCTGTAAGCAACAAGAGGACACAAGAGGAGAGGACTGACAGACTAGACAGGAAAAAGAAACCTCTTTTGTATAATCAGGGTAGTCACTGCCACTTCTACTGTTTCCCTGAAGGAATTAGATAACATGCAGAAAAAGCATACTGAGAACAAGATGTTTCTATTGCATACCAACCTGAATAACTGGACAAGGCAAACACATAATGTTCTATTGGAGATACTTAAGCTAAATGGCTGAAGCTGCTTTCAGAGGTCAATAAATTATAAGAACTTGAAAACTTGAATGTGGCCTCGGAATGGGTGCAAATTAGAACTTGGTGCTTATTTTGTGTTTTAAAGCTAACCTTTTGTTCCCCTGGAATACGAGGTTGAGGTGTTCTCCACAGTGATAAACTTGCAAAACAGTTTGACTGAAGAAAATTCCAAAATCCAGGTTATAAGACTGATGAAAAACGAGGGCGAGCATGGAGAGCGAGGTTATGAGCAAGTCAGAGATTCATTCAGGTGGTTAGAAAGCAGCTTCCATGACATCCTGAGTCACAGGATGCCTCATCTTGCAGGAAAGTTAAAAGCACCAGATTTGTGTACAGTATGATGCACCTAGTTCTGGTGCCTAGTCCTGTTCCTAATCTTGGGCCTCAGCTCCAAATGTTAGCTGCTCATACAGTCAGAGAAATGGGTGTGCCTAGAACAAAATGCAGAATTATATCATCTCAGCCAGTCCAAAAACCCCAATAGCTTTGTGTTGGCATGCCAAAAGTGTAATATGTAAGTACAGTATTTAGATCTGGAGTTGCCAATTATCCTGTTCCTTACTTTAGAGAAAATATAGTTCCTTTTCTTTACTACCACCAAATGGGTAAATGACTATAGAGAAGCCTTTAAAAGCCAGTCCTAAGTATATGCTGTGAGTATAAGTATTTGTTCATCAGATTTATCATTACAGTTACATTCCGCAATATTCATGACAATTCCACGTTTGCTTTTAAAGACTGTTTTCTACACTGAAAATATCAAATATTTTTGACCTTAAAGTTAACCTGAATAACAATTCCAACACACAGTTGGTTTTGGTCAACTCAGCTTTTACAGGAATAAAGATCATAAGAGTTTACAAGACTTGTGAAAAATTTTTATTAATACTTTACTTGATCACTGAAATAAAGTGGATCTTAAGAGACTTTATTCCACAACTCATTTACCCAAGTTGAATACACTAATGACAGACTCAATCCTACAGGAAAGAAGGCTTCAATCTGTGAGTAAGAAACATACTGGTAGAACAAGAAGTAAAATGGATATATAATAGCTTACAAATTAGTGAACTGTGGTTAACATATTTCCAGGAAGAAAAAGGCATTAGCTAAAGTTTAGTTTACACACTTCATCTGTGGTTACAGATGTCATTCCATAGAGGATTAAAAAGGGAATAAAGCAAGGGTGAAGTGAGTAGTATTTAAATCAGACAATTAAGGAGGAGTTGCCAATACAACCTTCATTAAAAAAGTCAAATATGATTTGATCAATTTTTTCCCACTCAATAAAGTCATGTCAATCAGTAGAAGAACTTTTAGTTTAAGTTTTGTAGCAAAGAGATTTTTGAGAACATTAACTTTTTAGTGTTAGAAATAAAGTTTTATTCTTTCCTAACATCATGCCTCAGCTCTTGTGCCAATTAAAAATCAGTTCTGTGAGTGCTTCTGACAACATGAAGCCTGTGAAAAATTCCAAGCCTCTAATTCAGAATTAAAAACAGTGAAGTATATAATTTCAATTTAAAAAAACTACACAAGACTGATACAGTAACACCATCAGTCAGTGTAATGAGCAATGAGCATTGTTTCTTAGTTACCAGTTAATGCAGAAACTTCTATCTCAGCAGATGAAGGAGGAAGAAAACCTAAGCTTTTAAATCTTGGATAAAATAGCAAGGTGAGAAAGGAAGTGCACTCAGACTTTGCAACAACATTTCAGGATGGTGTAGTCCTTATAAGGTCACAGATGAGAGAAAGTCTGAGAAAGCTCAAGAAATAAAAATAGCATGGATGGGAAACAAACAAATCCATACCCATGTAATATTTCAAATCTATGCAATTTCTTCTGGAAAAAGATAGGCATCTTCCATTATACCATCACATGCAGACTTACTGCCATTTATGTTATATTCTGACAGAACCTACTTGCCACTAAGATATCTTTCTCACCTTATGAATCCCAAATATAAACCAGGAATAAGAAACAAAACCTGATAATAATGCCAGCCTAGCATCAGAAAATTCCAGTGTCTGCTGATGCTGCAAAGGGAGGATTTGCCACCTTCTGCTTCACCCTGAGCATCATTCCCCCTTCTGGCAGGAGCTGCCACGGATAGAACAGCCTAGCAGAAACCTGCAAGGTTGTGAATACTTCCTTCCTGCAGCTCTCTGGCCTGCAGCTCCCACCCTCTTTATAGTCATCAGTGGGCAGCTGATTTTGGGACAGGCAAGCAACACTCACTTAGCCTGGGAAGTGGATTTACTTTGTAGGAGGAGAAAGTTAAGGGCACCTATAGCCAGCAGACCTTATTTGGGCAAGTATACTCAGCACTCCCAAGCAATGCTGTATTGGATCAGAGACCACCTATGACCAGAATACATAGCAGAGATTCTATCTTCTGAATGGGCAGAATCCCTACATCTCACAGCGGTTCTCATCAAGCCCATCATCTAGCAGGAGCCCTACAGATAAACTAGGTTGAGCAAAATCTGGGATGTCAGACCTATCTTCAAGAAAGGATAAATGAAGACTTCAAACCACTGAACTGTCATTCTGAGTAGTAGAATGCAATCCACAGAAAAACTTGATTTAGGAAAATAAATTTCTCCTTTGCCAACCACCAGATGAGATAATCATAAGTTGTATTGCAAATATGATTAAGAAAGAGATCAGAAAATTTCACAGAAATTTTCTCAATTATTTTCTCAATTATTTCTGTGAAAGATCAAAGTATTTCACTGCAGCTGTAAATTGGTTCAAAACAGTACAATAAGTAATTTACAGGTCTTTGGATAAAATAGTAGATATGTCCAAAGCTGGTAAAAACTATAGAGACAATTGATAAACTACTAAAACTTGTCAAAATAAAACATATCGCCAACTGCAAGTCAAAAAAAAAAACCAACCAAGAATAAAAATAGCAGAGAGGAAATTTATCTGCTTCAAATTTATTACAGAGGACAGGAGATGCAAGAGTTCCCAGAAAAACAAGTGTATTGTCATGCTTGCCATAACACCAACCATTTTCCAAGACTGTTGTTCTCAGCACAAATTGTGCAGAAATACAAACCAAAATAAATCCATAAAGATACAGCTGGAGGACAAAATTTTGATGATACAGATACAAATATCTTTCATTGAGTTACTTAATAAATTTGCCAGTTTGTAAAGCAGAATAGTTTTTGACATAAGCTGCAAGAACAGAAACTGAATTTCAAGGAGATGCTGTAGCAGAGTACAAAGTAGCTATTGCATCAAAAACTGTGTCCAGAGGAATGAAATTGTCTCCAGGTGAAAGTAGCTGTCCCAAGGAGAAACTATTTTGAACTCGAAAGACATTAGCCTGAACAGAAGCAAGAACCAGGGGAAAGTTTAACAAGCTCTGTAAAGTGACCTTATGCTTCATGCTTTCCACAAGACACTAATGTTCTACTCGGAGCATTAACAATTACACACTCATTGTGAAGTGATTAATGGCTGGCCACCATTGAAATGAAAAAAAAAAAGAACAAAAAAATATCCAAAAATGTACACATGTGGTAAGGACTTCACACAGGTACACACAAATTTCAGATACACATAGATTAGGTAGGATTTTGTTCTTTACTTATCACTGGATGTAAAGAAATATGAACTTCTAGACAGGGGTCAAATTCATCATGTAAGAAAGGAAGCTGCAATAAAATACCAAATATCAAACATAATCACATTGTTGCTACACTTAGTTTTCTCCAGCAAGATGTATTTGTGTAGACAAAAACCAAATAAGAGCACTATTACTAGTTCACAGAAGCCAGTTATAGTAGTTTATTACTTTTTAGCTATTTCTATTCTAGTTTACAATATACACCTCTAGCTGATAGATAAGGAGTCCAGGATTTTGGTCTCACGCTTCTGAAGTGTCTGTGAACATAGCTAGTCATGCAGCCTTACTCCAGTGGTCTAAGGACCAGCCCTAAGGGGAGCTAGGAAGCTTTAACACTGCTAAGTCTGTCACAGATAGAAACTGACATAAGAGCTTGGACTCTTTCTTATTCTAATGTCCTTCTAACCTCACCTGAACATCCTCCAGAATAAAGACACCAAAGTGTAGGCTAGGCTTCTGGGAAGAGGAAGCTCCCTCTTACACTGATGTGAGTAGTCACAAGTCTCCAGCCAAGAGGAAACAGGGAAAGCAGAAAAAAACCACAACCACGATGTGCCCCATCCTCTGCTGGCCACAGTACCCCACATTCCCAGTTTTTAAACACAACAGCAGCACATGATGCTCCCTTAGGGCAGGCCCCAGGTGAGGTCTGGACCAAATGAACATGAGTTTAAACTTAAATAACTGACCAAATTAACATGAGATTAAATGCAAATAAATTTAAACTTGGTGAGCCAGGCGCACTTCTTAGGTTAACAGAATGCCTGTGAATAAGAGCAGGATCCTGCCCACCCATTGCTCTTGAAATAGGGCAGGGTGCAGCACATGCACCATAGCACCACCAACGCACACTCAGGTCCCTCACGCTCCCTTCATTACAGCTCTGTTGAAGACACCAACTATTGGTTCAGTATCCTCATTCCCATCTTCCACAGACTCACAACCAGACTTGGGATTCTGCCATCTTCCAACTAAACTGACACTGGGGAGTCCTGATTAATGATAAACAGTCAGATTTGGAGTACAGATATAAATGTACTTTCAAACAAATCTATTGGTGATAGAGCAAAAAGCGATTTTGACCTCCACAGCCTGAAACAGAATAGCTTTATCCAAATGTCATTGACTGGCCTGGGGAATCAGGACCTCTGTCTTGCAAATCTTTGCTGTTTTGAAGGGCCTGTTTCAAATAGCCACTGCACATTCCTTAACGGTTTCCAGCAGTGTCTAGGATTTGATCAAGTCATTTAACATAATGCAGGGAGGACTCGAGAACCTAACATTAAGGAAAAAAAAAAGCACCTTTTTTTTCCACTTATTCTCTAGTACTTTACTGATAAAGATTAGCACCTTAGGCCTTGTAAAACTACATTTTCAGGTACAGTTAACCCCTTAACTCTAGGCATACTAAATTCACAGCACTACCTAGTCAATTGCCCTAATTAAGTGCTTTTTTTCTTTGCTAATTGTGAAACTTTGTTTGCAATAATCATAACCCAAAGACTCCTAAAATTGCTGATTAGCAATAGTTCAAGACTTGGCAGAAATGGCACGTGTGATGGTTATAACAGATACCTGTTTAATGCTGCTGCCGTACCAATATATTGTAAAAATTTAGACATTTCAGTTAGCAGAGTCTGTCTCTCAAGGGAGTCAGTCCTTGACATACCAAACAAACCATCTCCTTCCCCCACAAATGCTAAATAATTGCATCTCAATTCTCACGTCGCTCTACATTTATGCAAATATTATTGTGGATGTTTATTTAGGTATGTTACACTTGCACCAGTGTTATAGGCTGAGACTTGAGGGAAATGAGCTTCCTGACCTTTCTAGTGCATGGCAGCTCTCTAACAGAAAATGGCTTTAGCTTATATTAGTGCCGTTTTACAGAAGATAATTTCTGTTCTATTACAGAGACAGTTAACCGCACTGTTTTGCATCTTGTTGTGCACTTTGACTTACAATTCTTATTTAAAGATCATTAGATTCCACCATACTCTCCCAGGGATTTGGTTTGGGTTTTTTTTCCCCAAGGTGCTAAATATTTAACATTGGTTAGCAAATTCAATTATAGGGTAAAAAAGAACCCAAAGGTCGTTCACTGTCAATGAAGGTTTAAATGTCAATATTTTTCTCCCCCATAATTTATGTTGAAAAGTTTGAAGATTAAACATAACAGATTTTTCCTCCATCTTTGGCTTTGATGCAACATCCATACAAAGCTACAGTACAGGATGTCACAGTCCAGGCCGCAGTAGCCCAGTGTGCAAGCATATCATGTTTTTCTGTGTCATTACTTACCCCAGAAAGCCCTGGGATACACAGAAATAATTCAGAATCAAGATTGTTTTGAAGGAAGAACTCTCCCCAAAGGATGAGGAGAAAGAACATTAAAAACAAACAAACAAACAAACAAGAAATCTTTAGCTTAATAATCAATCTTCTAATTGATTATTATCAATTATTAGTATCAATTCCCATGATGAAATAGGTTAAATGTAATATGACCCCCACTAGATCAGGTCATTGACAGTCTGCACATGGGACAACATAGGTAAAGAAGAAACTCCTGGAGAAGTTATTTATGTATGCCTTAAACATGTATTAATTGCCTTCTTCCTCATTCTGTATGCTTTTTAAAACTGACTCTGCCAATTACGGTTGTGGCTTAACTTCATATTGCATACTCTAAAAGGTGGTTTAGGGCTATGTAGAGGCGGCAACAACTAGTAAAACATTTCTTTGATAACATTGCATCACAGGTTATCTCAGGTGGTGGCATTTTGGTTTTTTTAAATAAGCATGATGGTTTAACCCCAGCCAGCAACGAAGCACCACACAGCCCCTTGCTCACATCTGCATCAGTGGGTTGAGGGAGAGAACTGGAAGAGTAAAAGTGAGAAAACTCATGGGTTAAGATAAAAACCACTTAATAGGGAACGTAAAAGCTGTGTGTACAGGCAAAGCAAAACAAGGAATTAATTCACTAGTTCCGCTCAGCAGGCAAGTGTTCAGACATCTCTAGGAAAGCAGGGCTCCATCACATGTAATGGTTACTTGTGAAAACAACCACCACCACTCCACATACTGCAAAACCACATAACAGTTCCTACGGTATCCCATTGTCACTTCTGTCCATTTTGAAATATTTCCAAACACCAGTAGTCAGAAGAGCCTTTTGCAGGGTGCCAAAGCACATTATTTCCAAGTATAAAGTTAAAAAGCATTTGTCACTTTAAAAGTAACAAAATGTGATTTACTGCTTTAAAGTGTTAGGTTTTATGTGTTCATTAGAACAACCATTCAGTAGCTTTCTGTTGAGTATTCATAAAATCCTGCCTGCCAGATAATTATATTGCATTAATATGGTATGAATAAATGAAAGCAGTAATTATGGGTTTATTCTCTATTTTGCAATTTACAGTTTGGCTTGCTTCAATGGTAGAATATTTTTATGTCTGAAACAATACCACATGGTAATTTGTTTTAGGACTTTTCAGAACATAGAGAACCCCACCCAGGGTACTTGGATGAATAGTGTAAAGAACATATAGACTAAACCATTATATTTTCTTTCTCTCAGGCTCTCACTGATCCTCAGGAATTGCATAAGATGGCAGGAAAAAAGGTTCTATTTTTATGAAGTTCAAGTCTTATGTTTAAATATCTTTTTTTATTTAAATTTTCCACCTTTTTATCACCATGCATATACTATACGACGCCATCAGTTCTGAAGCCCCCAGGGAAATCCATGGTGATTACTGCAGAAGAAATAGTTCAAAATAGCCTGCTGTATCAAGATGACTTGATTCTGTAGCACACAACTTACAACAGATGCTGTAATACACATTAATATGTATTTCTTTTTCCAGAAATCAACCTTCCATTGCATTACAACTGCAATTAGTGCTGGCCCACAAGAAAATTCAGGCAGACTACAGCTCAGAGAACTGTAAGTTGTCTTTCTTCTGTCTAAAAGTTTGAGTAGAATACTGTGTGTGGCTTTCTCATAGCCTCAGCCTTTTCTATCACATCTTGGTATTCATCTTTCAGTTGCAACTGCTCACCTCAGCAGCAATGCAAAGGTTTACTCCAAGATAGCTATAAAGTGGGTAGGTACATAACAGATCCATCAGTAGACAGGATTCCTTTCTCCTGGAATCCCAAATGACCCTACCCCCTATAGGCATGCATATCAATCTCACGGGGCACTGACTGACAAGGTTTCCAGATCACCTCACTACCATTAAGCAAGTATTCCCAGAGACTCTCAAATATGGTGATCCTGGTTTCCATAACAGACAAAAATAATCCCCTTGCACGCAGCAAGTCCTTGGCACTTCAGAGAGTCTTCATTATGACTCTTCACAGTCCTCTCATCAGAAGTGCAAGGTACTGGATAAAAGCCTTCAGCATGGGTGCAAGGTAGAACTAGCCCATCAAGAACATATCTAACCACCACAGTCACCTTGTACATTCACAGTATGTTTACTTGAGGTAGACAAACACCCAGGAGCCACCACAAGAGACTATGCAACAAGTATTGGGGATAAAAGCAGCAAAGTTATCTCTAGAGAGGAAGCAAATATATGTGATGAAGAACATTACTGCTTGTTATCTGGCTTGCAGGTGGAGGCAGCTGTCTGAGAAGAAAGCATTGTTCAACAGGCATCGCAATTTTGCATCATCTAGGCCATTCAGCCAGCCATTGTCACAAATCTTCATCTAAGGGACAGATTTTAGAATTAAGATCTTTATATCAACCTCAGGGAAGTTGTCTCTGCACAGGCATACATGGAAAAGGAGATAGCTGTAAAATCGACCAAGACATCTATTCTTATTTGCCTTAGCATATAAGAAACCAGGTAAATAAAAATTTTGTTCATAATATGATATGGATGTCTTAGATGAAAAATATAGGATCTTAAAAATCACTTCTTTTTCTACATTGTGTATGTATGCATAATATCAGAAAGGAGATTCTACAAGAAGAGCACAGAATTGGGGCAAGCAAAGTTACAAAAGTTGAAGATCTGTAACAAGACTTTTGTTCAGTTATCATGCCAGTAAAGTATGTAAAATAAATTTATGGAAGGTAAATAGGCCAGAGAAGAATAGCAGATGCAAGTGCAGCAGTATCTTACAGGGGCCTTTCCAGAAGTGTCATCACAAAGAACATTCCTTCTTTTAAAACAGGGAATTACTCTGAACGCTTGACTCTAAGCTTTGCATTAAGCTTTTTTCTTTCTTCTTTTAGAATAAAAACACTTTTTCAGTATTGACCAGAATATGGAAGTAAAGATATGAAATTAAAGAGACAAAAAAAAAAAAAAAACTTTCAAATTGTTTGTTTGCTATTAATATATTCCCAAACAGTTAAGAGCAGTTATCCAGCCCTGAAGGATAGCTAGTACTCCAAATCTTATATGTTTTAATATCAGAACTTCCCAAGAAAAAAAAAAAAAATCACAAAACTTCTTTGAAATAGGTGGATCTAATTTAGCCTCTAATTTAGTCATGAAGCCCAATATTAATGTTTCATTTCTTGGTAACATTGTTTAGAAAAGACACAGAAAAACATTTCCAAATAAAGAACTATAAGTAGATGAACATTCCTTTTACCCCATCTATTAAAAAAAAAAAATAAAAATAAAAAATTTTAAAATTTGTCTTTTGACACATCACAAAAATTAGCTTTTTAACAATGTACATTGCATGGAGCCCTATAGACATCACTATGTGAAACATTACAGATGCTTGTTAAGTGTGGTGCACCACCCAATCTTCTAAGGATTGTATGTTTGCGGGTTGGTTCATTTACTAGCAGTGGTTTACTGGAGGAGTTCAACTTCATCCACAATTACATCATTTAGTTACATTCTGAACGGGGAGCTGGGGGAGTTTTTCATGTATCCTTACTAACATTGCTCTACACTGTCCATTTTTATAATATCCAACGGATGTTTCTCACAGATCTTGCTCATCTCTGCCAAAGGAAAAAAAAACAAACAAAACCAAACCTACCTGAACAGAGGTCCTATGCTAATTTGGCAGTCTCACTGTACCATCATCAGTAAAATGACTACAAGAATGGCATAGTTCTACCTTACACCATGTAGCTGGACACAAATGTTCTCAGCCAGCCACCAGTTATTGGACAGGAACTAGGACAGAACACCGCAAAATGTAAAATCATTGTCCAGCATACTTCAGCATAGAAGGGATTTTTGCAGCTTCAGAAGGGTGTAAAATGCACATGAAAGTCATATGGATCTGAGCATGATCAAGATAATTTGGTTAAATGTTGTACTACAAGAATTTAACTAGGAAAAGAAAAGAATTGAATAATTAAGAATTTCCTAATTTATCTACACAGGATAACAAGTGTAAAATAACTTATTTGCAATGCATTCTATTACTGATCTTTAAAGCTTTCCATACTAAACTGTTCAGACTTTTTCTTTCTTCACTCTAAAAAGGGAACTTGCCACTGGTGACACCATGTGCAAACACAGTTTTGGAATCAGTTTTCAATCACCCTCAGGAGCTGGACTTCTGACCTATATCTACCACCGTACCTTTCTGGCAGTCAGCAGAGGCCTGATCTATTCCATCATCAGCCAGCCTTTGCGAACTCACACCTGGGATGGGGGCACACTGTTTGAGCACCTCTCATGGAGACAGCAGCGCTCCCTGCACGACACTGCTCTGTCCAATTACTGCCTTTCGTTAGGTGGCTGCAAGTCACTTGAGCTTCCTCCTCATGTCTTGCCCATCACCAGAGGTAAGCAGTAATCCCTGCCCCAGAACCATACTGCCTGTTGTGTCTTAATGCCTAAACGTACCTGGGCACCTGTCTATCTTTTCAAGCAGAGCTTGACTTCCTGCCATGGGGCCCCATACCACCCAGGAATTTCACACCTTGTAAGCTGTAGCTGCTTGTTACATGTGGTACACATGGAAGGCAAAGCAACATTTACCACGCTGCTAAAGTTCTGAATTAACAGCTGACGTTTTTGACCTGGCTCCCATTAGCTCCCATTACCACCTGGTAACAGCCTGCCTTCCACATGCTGTACTTCACAGATATCAGCCATTATCCCCACCCCGGATCAGTCCCCAGGCAGTATGCTAACAG
>JANHGB010006419.1:35000-38445 GCA_026283785.1 Coracopsis vasa
TTTCTGAAGTTGTAAGGACCATACAGTGCCTTTGCAGTACAGGAGACAGCAACAAATAGACATCAATCTGAAAATGCGTACCTTCTTCATCCAGTGACAAAGAGCTGAGGCGAAAGAATAAAGTCATTCGTTCCAGATTCATCTCTTCACACAAACTTCATCAGACTCCCCATCAGGTAAGCATGGTCACAAGCCAGCCCTCATTTTCAAACAGCCCTTGCACCAGCTGATGAACATAATCTCTGTTAGTAGTCTTTCTCGCATCTCACCTATGGCTTTCAAGGCTTTACTAGATTGTCTTCACCTTGTAGAGGATTTGCTGTGTGTTGGATAAACTTTTCTGGTAACATTACAATACACCTCTGAGAAAGACAAAGTCTTCTGAAAACCTTTGGGTAGGACTTTCTGTGAAAGACTATATGAAGTGCATGAGACAATAAATTGGTCATTTGTTTAAATTTATTCTTCTCACTTAAATACCAAAATAAACATGGCATTAGAAAACAGACACTACTTAAAGACATGGCTTAAATAAACTTCCCACACGTAAAATTCTATGATTGCATTTACAGGTTGACAGAATGTGGGGTTAACAGGTATGTACTGCTACTTCATTTTGCCAGCAGGAGATTTGATGTCTTTCAAGTAATAAATCATAAAAACTTTCCTATTTCTAAACATTTTAAGATAAGGGAGTTGGAAATCAAATCAATTTAGGTTTCTATACGCAGGTTCCAATCTTTCTAACCAGGGACAAGCATGCTGTCCTTGTCAAATCATTTCAAAGTGAACCAACTGAAAATTTATTATCTCATAAAGACCATCTATGCATTTTCCCAACATTCTTTGAAGACTACACTGAGACAACGTCCACACCAGCTGCAATTTCACTTAGAGAAGCAGGGTGGGAGGGAGAAACAGATGCACACACACATAGCTGCTGTTTTATAGGTTGGTCTATCAAAAATGTTATTTAGTTTTATATTTAAACAGCAAAAATCTTACATACAAAATTAAGTTAGATTTGTGTACATTATGTGCTATGTCTTAGCATATTTATTACTGGGGCTTTTTTCTACAATGCTTTATAAATTACATTTCCCTTAACATAAATGTTGAATAGGCTGTTGCTCTGTGACTCCCTCTCCAGCGGCAGCTTCTGGGACAGCAGATTGATCAGCATTTGGGGCAAGTGTGTGGAGGGGAGCAAGCAGTGAGGGACACAAGGGACTTCTTGTCAGAGAAGGAGCAGCCTTCAGCTGAGATAGAATCATAGAATGACCTAGGTTGGAAAAGATCTTTAAGATCATCAGGATGAAGAGGACAATCATCCAGTCCAGGCAGCATGAAAAAGTCTAGCCATTTGAGCAATGGCTGCTATGGGGCTCCTTCCTTTCCTCAGTGGTTGATTAAGTGGTCCAGCTCTTTCCCAGAAGTCTCCTAATGACAGGTGGTATGGAGAAAGGGAAGGAAAGTAGGGAACCGATAGGTATGGAGTTTGTGGGAATAAGTGTACACTTTCTATCAAGTTAGCTCAATTCTTGCTCAACCTCAGTATATTTATGTTCATTTTTTAAACCCGGAAATCTGCAGTTTATGGTTTTATCATGTTCATGTACTGGAAAAAAAATTAAAACTGTACACACAGATGAAAATAAATAAACCTAAATTTCTAAAAATTGTACCACTGGCATTATAATAAAAGTCCTGCTATCCAATCACTGCTGGAGCAAGAAGCCAGGTGTGTAGACAGGAACGTTAGTTCTGCCTCCTAGGCGAACTGTACTAATTCACATTAGTGTCAAGGATACTCCAAACCAAGAGGATTGGGCCCATCCTGCAGCTGTGCTCAATTAACATTTTAATGCAAAGCTGAGGAGAAGCAGATAGTTAACAGGTGTGGCTCACCCTAATTAAATACCTCTACTCAATTTCATTATTTAGTTCCTGTTATACAAAATGCCATAGTACATACTTTTCTGAAGCCATCATTTGAGGGGAAGGCCAAGGAAAAAAATTGCTACCGAACATATCAACTCTTACAAGAAAGCAAAAGCCCAGCAAAAATGTTCCTAATGACATTTCATTTAATCAAGTTGTTTAAAGAAAAAAAAAAAAAAGCCAAGGAAGTTGACAGCTGTATAGTTCCAGAATATTACACATCTATTCCCCATCACACACCACAATACACACAGATAAAACTACCACTGTCATTAGAATAGCCATAAAGTAATACTAACAGGGATACACTGATGGCTTTCATACACTGGAAAATACCATAATGTTGGCAAAATCGACTTCAAAAAAAAATTTAAAAAAATTAGTTAATGAATGTGAAGTTTTGACAAGAAGCACACAGTATTTTCAGCTGGATGATCCAAGAGGCCAGATGGCACCGATCCCAGCATACATAGAAAAGGTTTTCCACAATATTTAAATGTAAAACATGGTAATTCTTCTGTATTAATGAATAGCTTTTTCCTGTAGTCTTTCTAATTCAAAATTTGTTGGGTTTTTTTTTTAACTTTTTTTATAAAATAAATGACTTGCAATTTTTGATAAGTTTCTAATAGAATCAATACTAGACAGAATGGATATACTAACGTTTTTTTGTTGTTGTTTAAAGACACCCTGTTGCTAGTCTTCATGTGACAACTATCAGATAAACTATGGAGTCATCATACAGATAAGCACGATGTGTTTGACAGCTTCTTCCTCTAAGCACTTACCTCAGATGGAGTAGTGTTCTATTACTAAATCAAGAAATCTTTAGGTTCAAATACTTATTTTGCATATTTAATAACAGAGTCTTTTTTTACCTAATTCGCCTAATTCAATAAGACAACATGTAAGTAAGTATCAAAACAAGAAAAAAAAAAAAAACAAAGCAACAACAGCAACAAAAATGTTTGGTGCTACCAGACCTCATTTATCACCTTTTGCTCTGTAAACAGCAGTTGTACTGCAAATGCAAAGTCTTCCCAGAACCGTGAGTATACTTGCTTACATTTGTCATGGCTCAACTCCAGCCAGCAACTGAGCATCACACAGCCACTCACTCCCTCACATCTGGGGGAGAGAATCAGAAGGGAAAAAACTCATGGGCTGAGATAAAGACAGTTTAATAGGTAAACCAAAAGCCATGCATACAAGCAAAGCAAAACCAAGGAATTCATTCACCACTTCCCATTAGCAGGCAGATGTTCAGCCATCTCCAGGAAAGCAGGACTCCATCACACTACTTGGGAAGACAAAACACCATCACTCTAAACAATCCCCCTTCCTTCTTCCCTCAGTTTTTTATTACTGAGCATGATGCCATTTGGTATTGAATATCCCAGCTGGGGTCAGCTGTCCTGGCTGCATCTCCTCCCAACTCCTTTGTGCACCCCAAGCCTACTCACTGGTGGGGTGGTGTGAGGAGCAGAAAAGGCCTTGACTCTGT
>JANHGB010006429.1:0-25871 GCA_026283785.1 Coracopsis vasa
CCCATGGCAGGGGGTTTGGAACTAGATGATCTTAAGGTCCTTTCCAACCCTAACTATTCTATGATTCTGTGATTCTATAGATGTCCTAGGCAATACAGCAGTCATTTTATTTAACATAGATGTGCTTTGTCTGCAACAAAGGAGGAAGTGAATATTGCACTTCAAATGCTGTAAAGATTCTGACACCTGGCTTAAACTGGGCTTACAACACGACACCTGTTTAAAATTATCTCCTCATGAACCACCGAACCAGAGTGGACTCACTTAAAATCAGCCAACAGGAAGCTCATCAACAGTGTGGCTCTCCTGAACTCACTGACTACTTTACAGAGGAATAATCAAAACAACTTAAAATCTTGTTGATCCTCCAGCTCAGCCCAACTGAATTGTTTCAAACAATTGCTTCTTTTGTATTGGCCACTAAGCTGGCTACCCTCAAAGGGCAAGACGTTGCTTAGGTACAAAGATACATACGGGGTGAGGTCCCAAGCTCTGTTGGATAGTTATCCCTTGGGAAGAGGTAGGATTAAATCTAACAGCACTCAGGGGGACTTGAGGAGAGTCTGAAAGGGTTTTCAAAACAGGAACCAGAATTATCCCCAGCTGGTAAACTCTTTTCATATGGTAATGCAGTGCTTATTTTGTAAAAGGTCTAATTTTGCTAAGAAATGGATCCACTTAGTAATTGCATGATCTTATATTTCTTATCAGATGTGCAAGAACTGATGAGCAAGTATGAGCATGCAAATCATAACAAAAAATAAAGCAAAGGTACACACGTGGCTCACAGTGGCAAGAAATGCAGCAGCAAGGAAGATTCAAAAATAGTTAAGAGAAATGTTAAAGCAAAGAGTGATGTGGCAACACAAAAAGGCAACAGCAGATCTACAATACACAAGGATATTTAAATTTAGAGACCTGGAGTCTGCAGTGGAGCTTGTGGTCTGATAGCCATGGATGTTTTAAGGCAGCAGTTGCACTTAATCTCCAGCTAAAGGAAAACCAGAATTCTATTAAGAGTTTTTCCCAGAATCTTACAATTCAATTATCTCCCACAGGTCATATGTTCTGCCATCATGCAATGCTGTCATTTCAGGATACTATGCCAGATGGCAGCTAATCCATGAAGTAAGTAAATTTTGCTTCACAGCAAAAATGCATTCAGATAACTTCAGAGCATTTTATGGACACAATGAACAACATGAATGAAGTGGCATTGTAATATTCTATGTGGACATAAAAAATAGTTAAGTCATGATAGTTCTGCAATAGAGCAGCACAAGTGACACAACCGTGACATGACGGCATGGAACACACATTTCAAAGATATAGGGATTATATACCATTTATCCTTGATGAGAAGCTTTGAGATGAAATCTCTGGCCTGATCAGAAACACCTCGAAATTCCTCATCTTCAAAATCCCAGCTACAGGACAGGATGTTGTTGAGGGTCTCATTATCATCATCACCCAAAAAAGGAGACAATCCACTGAGGCTAAAGTAAAAAGAAATATGTTCAATCCTCCTATCTTTTCCCCTTCCTGTACATGACCTCCAATGTGTCACTTAGGACTGTTCTGCCATTCCTGGCCTATCTTGCAACATGTTATTGTCTAAAAAAGTCTCCGGACCATTCCCATTCTCTCTTCTATTTACTTGTTTAAATAACCACCCTTCTTCCCTAATAAACCAAGCATTACTGTCTTTCCTGGTGGGTCATATTTTCTGGCCACTCTTGCACATACCTATTGGGAACTTACCAAGCAGTCTATGTTATTCTGGAAGTGTGATGTTCAAACAGTCATGAGAGATGTGCAATGAAACAAAGAAGAAAACTTGATGGTGATTAAAAAAGAGGAGATAATACTGAATATAGAATTTGGAAAGAAGCCTACATTTTCTATTTTGGGTACAGATTTTGTCCGTCTTCCAGTATAACAACAAATTTGGACTACTGACTCAGTTCAACCTAGAAACAGCTTACAAAGCAAATACTGAATCCTACTCACAGCATATAAGCAATGACTCCTACACTCCACATGTCTGTAGGAAAAGAGACGCACTCATAACTCACAACTTCAGGAGCAAGAAATTCTGGAGTCCCAAAGTTAACTCGAAGTTTTTCCCTGGGTTGATATCTGGGAAATGGAAACATTAACACAGGACATCAATTACAGATCTAATTAAAGTTGCATTTAGTAAGTTGTTTAGTACCTGGAGGGATTTCAGAAGCATACAGGAAATACAGTAGGAAAAAAAGGACAGACAGAGGTACAAATTAAAAATAAATATACCCATATATAGAATGAAAAATATTTGCAAGCTTTATATCACACTTTAGGGGAAACCCAAACTACTACAACAAAGGAAGAAATTCAGATTTCAAGGATTCCTCAGAACAGCTGTTATCATCCTTTTGGGACTTCTCCATATCATAGGCATGGAATTTTTAACCAGTAAATCCTTCACTGAAGTTATGGTACCTAATTAAACTAGAAAGTGATATAGCATGGGATATGTTGTAACAGTCCTTCATGGTCTCTTACACTCTTTTTTGAGGGATCTCATAATATTTGAGACAGGAGACCAGATAAGATGTACCACTGATTTTGTCCATTTTAGCGGTTCCAAGATACTTATGTGCATGCTTAAGTCAGAATCAGCCCTCTTTCAACCTTCTATCTGAAAAAAAAGGCTTCAAACAAATCTTTTTTACTCCAAACAATCCTTATTAAAAGATAACCCTGGTTAAAAGAGACATACTAAATCTGTCCTAAGAGCAGTAGGAGATCATTATGTATCAAATTTCATTGCAGAGATGCAAGACTTTTTTCATTGTTTCCTAATTCATTTACGATTAGCAAGAACACATACACGTACCTTCTTGCCAATCCAAAATCAATAATTTTTATTTGATTTGCTGCTCTGTTCACACACAGGATATTCTCAGGCTGCCAAGAGAAAGCAAAAAATACTTTAATGAGAAACAAGTATCAAAAAATGGCCTTCTAGAAAACTGTAGGGAGAAAAATACTGAAAATACAGCAAACATCTTATAAGCACTTCTTGCTTTCCTTCTTGTTCAGATTTTTCTGCACAGGTTCCCCCCCTGCTATCACACAACAGTTGGGGTCATGTGTTCTGTGCCTTGCAACTGCTTTTTCTTCCCCTTGTCTTTTCAATTTGACATAAGGCAGCAGTTCAGATAAAGAACTGAGGGAGATAGAGTACGCAGACTTCCAAAGTGGTGTTTCAGGACGCTGGCACTGTGATTTTACAGACCTTAATAAGCTGATACTGATTAAAAAAAAATATAATAATTTCTTGGGCTTTGAAGTTTATCTTACAGCTTTAAGTTTCTGAGTTCACAAATGTTCTGGCAGTAATTTATTGAACACTGATATATTAAGCTAGTCACGTCAACTTTATGCTTTTCTCAGATATTTTAGCACAAGGTAGGATTCACAGGTTAAATCCCTCTGGGGATTTGCATAGGGTCAAATGCTGTTCTTCACTTCCCTGGCAGGAATCCATTAACTTCCTAGAATTATGCCAAATTCATACAGAAGGGACTGAGAACAGAATTTAGCCAATTATCTTTGAAATGTAAATACCTAAAATACAGTCTCATATTCACTGCCAGCAGTTTTATAGCTACTCTGTCTTGTTGCTCACTGAATCCTCTTTGAAACAAAACAGGCTTCAACACTTAAAACATTAGTTAACCTTTGTCACCATTGCTAATTCATTTTACATGTAGGACTTTTAAACACCAGATGTCCATAGTTTCTGAGGTCTGGATGATTATGGTCAGGATGATTTTCTTTCAATTTCAAGCTTTCTTTCCCAAACTCATTTGTTACTGACAGCAATCTATGAACAAGCAAAACAGACGGGAGAAGCCATAGCTGGCAAGCACACGAAAAGAGGTCACTGGGAAGAATTTCTTGGACTGTATATGTATCTTTTTGCCAGCAGTTTGACCTCATATTAAAACTGTGCCATCTCCAGGATCATACTTAATGTGTCCCAAAGAACCATGCAAACTGCTGCTTGGCAGGTTTCTAGGTAACTGCATGTTTATAAAAAAAGAGAAAAGTGAGTCTAATCATTGAACAGCAACTGAAGTAGGTCCCAGCAAGCATCTGCTCATTTGCTTAACCACTGCAATAATATATTCGCTAATAACATTAAAGATGTACTATATTAACCCAGTAATTACAAGCCAAAGCCAGCAGCCATAATAAAAATCTCACCAAAGATAAATCTGTCTAGTGCACTTTTTGCTTCTTTTTGCTTTGTTGCAAAGCTCAGGGATCACTAGGAAGCTTTACAGCCAGTCATAAAACTAGAGACATCATCCCATTTTATTCCTGCACTGAACAGAGGTAAGAAACGAGCCTATTATTTGATAAAAACTTGGGTTAAGGAAGAGACAAATATACAGCCTAATGAAAAATACCTTTACAACAAATGTTTTCTAAGGGGGAGCAGTTAACCATTAGCAGTCAACCAGAGTAAGAATTTGCAATTGGTGGATTGGTTTTTAAAAATAAGTGAAGTGCCTTTTCGTGTATATAGTTGAATAGTTTCTGTAACTAAGCAAGTACATGGCAATCTGACACCCTTCTCTGGGCTTTCAGCTACAGTAGCAATTATTGCCTAATCCAACATAGATGTTCTGCATTTGTTACATCAGCCACTGACTATTTTTATTTATTTCTTTCATTTCAGCAAGTACATTTTAACGTATTTTCTCTCAAGCTGGCTATCGCTGCCTTTTCATGACTACAACAGAATAGTGTAGTCCTCAGAAACATGTGGAGATTTCTACTGATTCTGAATGACCCTTGAATTTAGTTCCACTCACTCATGCCTTGGTTTCTGCATGGCAAAAAATGGGTATAATTGCGACCCTATGGCCTATGTGTAAAACAGAGATATGTGAAGTTGAATTAAATAAGATTTGTATGCTATTTTGAGATCCAAATATCAAAATTGAAAATAGCAAGATACTTGTAGTCAGCTGCTGGCTTTCTGTAAAATCAATCTGTAGAAAATTCAAGCACCATGAGGCTTGATGACGTATGACCACAATTCTTATCTAATTTACTTACTCCTGTAGTAATTTAACTGATCTCAATGTGGTTAAAGTAAATACACATTGGTCTAAAGAAAGCAGAATAAGGCCCTTTGTAGTTTCTGCCATGGGAATCTAAGCTGTATGGTTTACCATTAAGAATAAGAATTTCCACAGCTGTCATTGCACAAAACATACATCTCAATTCTCTACCTTGAGATCCAAATGAAGAATGTACATTTGGTGCATGTACTGAATTCCCTCGCAGATGTGTTTTATGAACAAGATAGTATCCATCTCTGTCAAATTGCAGTTTTCATCAATAATTCGGTCAAATAACTCTCCTCCTTCCACACTGATGAGAGAAAGACAGTAAATTGGTAACCAAGTCCAAATGCAATCCCATACAGTCAGAGTAATACAGAATTTATGCTACTGACTATTTTGATAATTTACAGTCAAATTCAGTAAGGCAGGTATATAATATGAGCTTGTACTCTGACCTGGACTTTTCAAGAACTGGGTTCTGCTGCATACTGGCCTGAACTTCCTAAAGGTCTGAGAGTCCAGTCTCCCATCCATTGATACCCATGAATGTCTGGAAATTTGAACCATATGCTACCTTGTGTCACCATTTTATACCAGTAAAATTAATGAAATCACACGGAAAACCAAGATACTATGCTGGAGAATCTGCATTTAAATAATTATCAAAAATGTATTTAATTTGGCTTTAAATCCATCAGAGTTTAAGAGAAACATGGTCCAAAATTTCAATTTGAAACTATCTAAAGTCAACAAAAAATTACTTCTAATTTCTCATCACATTTCAGAATGCCTCCAGCTTACCCATTCACAGCTACACAGGCATTTCCCTTTTGTGATATGTTAATCATTTAGACCAAATTCAGAAGACTATCTGAATGTCCCAAAGAGCCACATTCACAGAACTTTGAACCTTCTGCCATGCCTTTCAATGTTTTAGTTATGCCTTTTTTGGCTTCCTTATGACAACATCTGCTTAAGTTGACTTTAAGGCAGCTATTTTGTGCCTAATTAGCTTGATAACCCAACATGAAAAACAGGTTTATCTATTCTGGCACCCAGTATAAGGATTAAGCACAACTCCTACAGCTGGCTCTTCTTCAGTGTAAGACATCTTCTAGCTTGCTTCACAGAACTGGAGATATTCTGACAAGTCCTTTTCTTAGCTGACTAAAGTTAAAATTTGAAACTGAAGAGAAAATATATAACACAGCTCTATCTTCAAATGGAGCAGTGGTTTTACAGCACCAGGAATGTAGCTGGAATGTCACTGGAAAAAATGCATAAATGGCTGCTTTGGTAAAATTTTCCCTTTTTTTTTGTTGTTGTTGTTCCTGAGAAAATCTTTCATATGTTCTTTCCACCTGTAAGAAGCTCTAATTTCTGGAGAAAGTAAGAAGGAAATTGACAATTCTAGTAAAAATGGTAAAGACAGAATGGGAAAGAAAAGAACACACTTACTATTCCATGACTAGTACAATGTCATTTTTAGATTCAAAGGCATCATATAGCTGGATGAGGTTCACATGATTCAGCTGGTTCATGACATTGATTTCATTCTTTACTTCATCCTGTAAAAAGTCATGAGTATTGTTTCAGAAAGCTTTTCTCTAAGAAAGCTACATGAAACAGGACATAGTTTGAACCAGACATCTACATTATCTTCCTGTTTTCACTCATGGCAACCAAACACATGGTTTTGCATTGATTATTCCTGCAGTGGTAGATGTCAAGTCTATAGGAGCTACTGGACTGAACTCAGAGCTCAAGTGGGGGACTGCTTCAGTAATAATTTATCTAGGGGGAAAAGGAAGGTAGAGCCCATATGGACAACTGGTGGGTTCTCAGGGATATGAAGAAAAGAGAGAAGCAGAATAGGACTTGGTTCAACCAGCTGTAGCAATACAAACTCAAGCTGTGTAGGAAAAGTCCAGAACAGTCCTCAGAACATCCCTATGCAGTCAGAGGAGAGAGACTGCTACCTCCATTCAGCCTAACTATTTTAGATGTGCAGCTTAGGATGGGCTGAATCATTTTCTGGTGTGTCAATCTCACTCCGTTGACTAGAAGGGGATTCTTGGTGATCAGCTTTGCCCTTGGCAGCCCCAGTTGTCTGAGACAAATCTCACCCTTGAGTGCCATTAGTGTCACTGCTGTCACACAAAGGATGCTATGAATGTTTTTCCTGTGAAAGCAAGCCCCAGTTTGCAAAACAGGTCAGATGAATTTTTCTCATCTGTATTTGTGTTGATGTGAGGAACCCAGATCATGCCTGTTATCAGCATCCCTCACACTGACATCAAGTCTTTGCAGCAAAGGCTACAGTCTGTTTGGGAGGGAATAACACTATGTCACAGACCTGACAGATGTTTTTGCCATTAAGGAAAACACTAATAGAATTAACAGCAGAAAGTGAAAAAAGAAAGCCAAAATGACACAAAATGCTGAAAAGAAAGTCAGAAGACGTAAGAGAGAAAATCCAAAAAGAGGACTTTGATTACTAGAAGTTCTGGAGAAGGGAAATAGAATTAGAGCCAGTGGTAATCCAGCAGCTCCTACGAGTTTGATGGCTTGTGAGCCACTTGTCCATGATCTGTTGTGTAGAACACACGCACTTAAGATGTGGGATCCGTTGGGGAACAAAGGACTAAAGTCACATTCTACCAACCTTCTGTTTAGGACCTGTTGCTTTTATAATTTTGGCTGCTAGCTTGAGACCTGTTGCTTTCTCTTCACATTTGTGCACTTGACCAAATCGTCCTCTAGGGGAAAAAAAAAAAAAAGAGGGGGAAAAAAAAAATCAGCCAGTGGTACTGATGTTATCCCTGAATGTAAACTAGGTTATAAACATCAGAAATTATCCTCTCCCTACTAGGTTCCATTTCAATTGCTCTATTGCTATTTTGTTGTGTAGATTAGATCTGCTACTGCTCAATTACGCACACCAAAATCACCCATTGTTTTAGCTGATATTATCCCACTTCTATGATTCACTTTACTCACCTCATAACGTGCAATGACTAATCCTGGAGAAGTCAACATAATGTTAGGATAACAACTTGCTTATGTGCGCAATCTGTGATCTTCTGATGAAACAAAGCTTTACTCAAGATCATACTGCCATCAGAAATGTCAATATTATTCTTTCGTAAACAATGTCAGCCTGAGAGATAATGCAACTACATGGCCTGTCAGATTAGCCTGCTGATCTATCTGAAAACATGCTTGGGTTTTCAGGGATGGGACCTACTGAGAGAAAGAAGACTACAACATGCCTCTACGTCCTGCTGGCTGCAATGTGAGGTAAAGTATTACAGCATCCTAGGAGCACCGTCATAAAGCCTGAGGGCAGCTGGCTGACCTAGAACAATACCCAATATAAACCAAGTCTGCTGATGTCAAAACTTAAGCCAAAATTCACCCACACAGTAAAATCAGCCTCCTATTTTCACCCCTTTCTAAAGCAGTGTTAGAGCTTAGACTTTGATGACTTTGGCTGTAGTGAGGCATGTTGTTTCCATTCACCCTCCAGCATGCTTGTCTGTAAATTTGTGCCCTGTTTTCCATATTGATTGGTTTCACCTGACTTACCCTCCCAGGATTTCATTCTCACTGACGTTATAATAACTGCTGATCCCCACCCTTTTGGCTGAGACAATCCGGTGATCAAATGGTGCTGGTGGAGTAGGACTATTGTCTACAAAAGAAAAAACAGACAGATAGCATAATAGTGGTCACATGCAGTACTTGTCTATCTCATATTTTAGTCCCTGTTTTCCCCAGCTAAGCTCATTTAAGAACTGAATACACCTCCTGTAAATTTTATAGACAATGCTTTTTCTGTTATTGAAGAAGGGGCTTAATCCAAGAGCTCTGGCTCAGAAGGCAGGGCGCTGTTGGGGAGCTACACTACTAAGACAAGGACTTTTTTATTAAGTTACCATCTTCTGCATAACAGTAGCAAGAGGCAAAATGAAGACTGCTAGACTAAACCAATGTAATTTCATGCCCACAAATGGCCTCAGCAATTTGTTTGGAAGGAATTCAGCTTTTTCTCTGATTACCCCTCCATCCCCCCTCAGGGACTGTTAGTAGTTGGCTGTGTACTGTAATTCTCCAGTCAGGTAGGAAGAGACCTGCTCTAGGCCCAGCTAAAAGAGGCTACTTTCCAGGTTTTGCTTTTCATAGTGAAGAATCCCCTCCCCTACTGATTGACACAACTTGTCATTTTCCACAGCACGGTCAAAACCTTTAAAAACCACATTTATTGCTTGTGAACAGGTGGGAATTTCACCCTGGCAGGCAGCACCTGGGATTTCCAGTATGGCTCAGGACCCGGTATGGTAGGACACCTGGTAACTGTCACATGCTGCTCTGAAGACTTTCTGTCATTAAAAAAAGATGGCAGGTAAAAAGGTAAAGAGGGGCACAGAGAAGGGACAGGTTCCCAAGAACACATTGCAGCAGCTATGGAGCTTCGGCACAAATGCAGGTCTCTGGTATTACTGTCCGGACCTCTACGTGCTGGACCATTCTGACTTCCTGATGTCAAAATTCCTGCTGGAGACCAGCCCTCCATGCCTAATTTCTCTTTGGATTTTTTGCAGGGTGTTGTGACTTCAATTTCATACCCACGTTGTTTTGCACTTGATTGATATCCCCGAGAGTGACCTCTGCCTGACCAAGGTGACAAATACTTCTTCAACTGGTTGGGAGGGCTAGAGCCCCAGTGTTTCAACATGAGCTCTCTGGTTTGGAATGCCGGCTCCCTTTTGTGCGAGGCTTGTTGAGCAATTTTAAAACCATTCATTACTCCAGTGAAAATGATTAAAAACACAAACAAATATAACCCATGACAGCATGTAGCTGGCAGGAACACTTTTGTCATTAATGTAGCAGTAGATTGTCCTTATTCACAGTGAATGTCCATTTTTCAGGACACCAGCTGTGTACCTAGAATTTTTTTTTGACAGTGTTAATAACTTACATGGTCAGGAAGTTAGTTCATGGTCAAGGAATTGTGAAAAGCTGGGGCTTCTGGAAGTTTGCCACTTACTTGGGATTCTGCACAGTTTGAACTGCACAACCTTAGGTATGTGCTTTTGTGTATTACTGAGACCCACAAAACGCCAAGAAAACCTCTACCCTAAAGGCAGAATTTCACTCTAGCAACACAAACTCCAAGGGCCCTTGTAAGGGCATGTAAGTGACAGAAGAAAATGTCTCTCTGAAAGCTCAGCTCCCAAATGTTAACCAAAATCTGAGCAAGGATGTGTTCTTCTAAAGAGGCCAGAGTGCCTCTTTGAAACCATGTCTAAGTTTTAAGCTTCAATATTTTCCCAGTGACTGACCCTCTACTTTTTTTTCCTGCACACCAGAGGGGATTTCTCTCTATTCAAGTATGAATTCCTATTACAGATTAAAGATGCTCCAAGAGAGACGCTTAACCTTAACGTCATCCTTAATAATGTGCCAGAGCTCAGGACAGGTTATGGAGTTTAAATTTTAAGTAGCCTATTTACTGTTTCCTGCTACAAGAGCTTAGCACAAACATTTAAGAAATGTTTCCATTTCCTACTCTCCCCCCATTCCCAAAGCAAAGCAATTAATTTTCAGTCCTATGCATGCACATGGACACACATACAACTTCAAATCCTTCACGCCATCCTCTCGTGTATTATCATTTCATATACAAGCATAGGCAGTGAAATTCTCAAGCTGGAGGTCTAATAATAGAAATCTCTGCCTTATGCTGGTGAGCACTGCTTCAGAGTTTGGTGCACAAGCAACATTTCTCTGACTGTTCAACAGCTTCAGTCGGGCTTCCACACAAAAATATATATTCCTTTATTTTATAGGCTGCAGTTGTTCTCACTTCAGATTGCAATAGTACGAATATGAGCAAGCTGCTTTGCAGGCTACAGGCAGAGCATTGCAGATTCTGTGTTAACACGTGTTCTCAGCACTTCCACAGGTCAACCAATTTTGCCACAGATGACAAAATTTCTCCCACCAGTTTAAACTTAGGAGTATTGTTAAAAGAAGAGGGAAAGTGGATAGTATTAGTGGAGTAGTTGTGGCAGAGGCACATCAGTCATGCCTAGTTTGTGCCAGAACTGAAGCCTCTAAGATGGTAGCAAACAGAACTGTGTTATTTCCCATCAGCTTAGGATATGGCCCACGAACAATTGTTTCCTGTCAGAGCTACCATGCACACCTTTTCCCCCTACTAATTACAATCATGAAATCATTCTCTTCTACAGATGTCTCTCTGATCATTACAGTGGAATCAAATGCTTTGCCTTTAGGAATACTTCCTATAAGAGCTTTTTTTTTTTTTTTTGTTTAGTTTTACATGGGCCATCAGCACTTTCTGCATCTACCCTGCTCTTTTCGTTGCCGTCTTTGATTAGGCCTTCATCATTCAATCCATGCTTACTGTTACCACTATACTTAAATTGGAAGGTCTGTTCAGTGACTCAGCTATAATTTCCTGTACCTTTTTCGCAGCCTTTACACCTGCAAGGACAAAACATGGCATTAGTGCAGGGTACATTTAAATTAGAGCAAATTTAGAAACATAGGTAAAAAATCCCTACAGTATATTGCATTCAAATAACATTAGGTTATTTTTCTTCATGGTGTAAAATAAATTGGTTTAATATTCACTTTGAGTAATAAAAATTACCCCTAAGTTAATCATGACAGCAAAGTGTTTCTCCAGTACTGAAATCCTCACCTAAGCTCTTCTAAATTTAACATTTCGTTATCAATCTCATCTTTAAAGCAATGGGAGAGCATTGGAATTTCACTCTGTTCATATAGGTTTGTGAGAGCTTAAACTGGTTCATCACTGAAGGGATATATATCAATGCAGCAAAGAATTACAGTAAAAAAATTATCGGTTTAATTGCCTGAGAAAAGTTTCATGGTTTTATGTTATCATTTAAGTAACTGCATTTTGCAGTAACTTAATTCCCAAATGATACACAGCCTGATCTAACCTTGCTTTCCTCATAGGTTATATGATGCTGCAGTATACAAATACAACAATGGAGAATTCTCCTCAGAAATGAAGACTAGTCCAACACAATTCCCATGGTCCTAACCTTTTTCCCAAGCAAACAACCAAAGCACACTGCTAGCACCATGTATGGTAGATTGTTTCAAGAGTATAATTTCAGCTTAGAGCTCAGACCAGAGAGATAAACTCATTTTACTCTTTTGTATTGGGCTAGATTTTCACTAGTATTTATATTAACCAGCCACTTTGATTAAAACTTGAACTTCACTTTCTAAAGCATGGGTCTCTTAAGAATGTGCAGCCTGAGCTTCAGACCTTACCTTCCCTCTGGTACCTCTTCATCATCGCTTTGTCCTGCCTCATCTTCATTTTGGGAAGGAGCTGGTGGTTCCTCAGCATCTTTTTCACTCTTATCAGCATTTTTCTCCCCTTCTTTCTCCTTCTTCTCTTGTTTTTCAGCTCCAGACACCTGATATTCCTCCTTTCTCTCCTCATCTGCTGGGGGCTCACTCTCTACCTCCTGCCCAGTTATCCTTTCACACGCATTAACAACATCTTCTTGCTGCTTTTCTGTAGTGAAGGATTTCTGAACAGGGCTTTTCCTGCATTTGGAATAGCTTTCAAAAGCCAAACTTTCTCCTTTCTCCTCTGGCCCTTCATTACAACATTTGGAAGGATCCATTCGAAGCAGAACAGAACTTTCCCTCTTGGCATTTTCCTTGTTGAGCTTACAAACTTCTTCCTGAGAGCAGGACTGACTCTTTTGGATGGCCCCCTCTGTAAGCAAACAGATTACAAAGGAATCTGTCAGTAATTCTCTGATAGTCAGTAACAAAGTAGGGTTGCATACTTAGCATAACTTCTGTTGCATTTTGAACCAGGCACACTTGCTTTCCTCTCGCACTTTCAAGGTCAGTGTAAGCTCTGCTAAGCAAGAATAGACTACTTCTTTAAAACAGGGATATCATGAGTCACAAAGTCTTCCTTTTAGACACAGCATTGGAAAACATTTTTCTCACTCAAATTTATTGTTGGCCAAGTGAAGATTAATGAACTCCTAAGGCAAAGCATTTTTTGAGCAGTTTACCACTATGTGCACAGGCATGTGAAAAGTAGGTTGATACTGTTTGAACAATTCTCACTCAATGATGATGGGCACACATGTAACCCAAAGAATTTCACTGGATCTGTTCAGAAAAGTAACGGCTATTTCTGTGCAGTTGTACCCTTAGGAACTAGAAACTGATCAGAAACAAAAAGTATTATAACCTGTTGAATCTGGTGGCTTCTTCTCTTTTGTTCCCGTTTCATTAATATGTGACTTTTCTCTGATGACCTGTGGAGAAGGCAATTGATGTTAGTCCACTTGTATACAGTGTTCATGTTGCACTGTTCCTCATGAAATTGCAGACTGATTTATTTTTTGTCAAATACAAGTACCCTGTGCTCTAATTCATGTGGTTTTTTTATAAATTATGGTCTTTATTTTAATCACTACCAAGCTGATCAGATTGGTACCAGTGTAAAGCAAGAGAAATGATCTCAACTGCAATCAACATCAGTGTTGGCATAAACACAGAAAAGATCAGGACTGAGCCTCAGAGACTTAAAGCAAAAAACATCCAGAAATGAGTTTTTGCCCTGCACTAGCTTTTGCTGTTGAAAATTAGGTTAGTTAAACCAAAGCTAGAACTATTTAGTGTTCTAGTAAAATGTTCAGTAACAGTCTTACTGACAGATTTCAAAAAGTTTTGCTGTTAATCAACGTCTGGTTACAGCAATTTTAATGATCCAATAATTTCTTACAGGCTGACCGAAACAGTTACCAGTAACTGGAGCATATAAACCAGGATGTCGGTTTTGTAGGGCGCTCTTACCTACATTTTACAATGCTACAGTGACATCTAGAGGTGCTTTATACCAAGCCAGCTCCTCATAAAAACTGCTATTACTGATACCTTTATGGCTATTTACTCATATTCCTATGCTGTTTGCTCAGTGTGTTTTTAAATTGGCTGCTCCTAAACTTGTAGTAGGATGGTGACCACAGTAAACTATGGTGTCTGCTAATGCTCAGTGCTCCTTTTCCACCTGCCTTCTTCCTCTCATAGTACTATGAAACTGGCACTATCATTATTAGTAATAGATCCACATGGTGTGAAAAATGCAGATACCTCCAAATATTTTCCAGAGAGACTACTTTTGGTCTTAAAGCTACCAGCTGAAGCACTGTAATACATATTTCAACAAAATATACAGGACCAAGCACTTAATTTTGAGTGTTTTAATTATGCAAGCAGTCCCTCAGCTTATTCATATTGTATTCTGAGCATGAAACAGCCCTATTACTAAACATTTGTTCTGGAAAGCTTTCTGCATTTTTTATTATTTTTTTTGTTTGTTTTAATTTCATCACGCTATATGGAAAAAAAAGCATGAAATTAAAGCAATGTGCGTCAGTTACAAATAGTTCAAGGGAAAAAAAGCAAAGAAGCAAAAAAGAGTTGAGAAAAATTGGATGAAGTAGCATGAAAGGATTTCAGCAGGACTTCTCAGAAAACCTTGCTCTGCAAGGGAAAAACAAACTGTAATATGAGCATCAGAACTGCGACTGACAACTATTTCGGATGCAGTTGGTCCCAGGAAGTTGCAAGCCACAAAATGAATAAGGCCTAAATACAACTTGGTAAGTACCCTTGAAATATAAATTGGAGCCCTGTTCACAAGGAACTTAAATATAAATGTAACGGTTCCAGATAGATCACAGGGAATCAAATAATGCTCATTCTGGGTTTTTAACAGTGAAAAGCACCAAAAGTAGTAGGAAAAAGCCTAGATTTATACATTCTGCAGTGTGACCTCAATTAGTAATGCACCCAGATTCCTGTAAGTATGTCAGCCTCACCATACCACTGAGGACATCAGCTCAGATCAAACACAGTCAGCTGAGCAAATAACCAGAAAGAGAGAAATGGCCTCCAGACTCTGATGAACGAGGCCAGATTTCACTTCTGCATTCAGAATTAATTGCAGGCACACAGCACTTCCTACTAAATATTGCTGTATTTTGCAGGTGTGAAATACAGAAGCCAGCTTTTGAAAATCTGTCTAAGGGAAGGAACACTGAAGATGCTGAATAACTGAAATTGTCTTAGTGTTATATAAATTACTACAGTATTTATTAAAGCATCATTTCTGATCTCTTTAACAGCAGCAGGAGCTCATACTAATTTAAATGAAAAAAAAGAAAAAAGAATACAAATAAAACATTTATTGGTATCCTTCAGAATCAATAAATGTAGCTATCTGCAAAAAAATATAGCGTCAACAGTGCACTAGAATAAGAACTACAGATACAAGGACTACACATTGGACTATTTGTAGAAACATGTAGTCTGCACGTGAGCATCCCAGTTTTCTCCATGTTTTGCTATTTGAAGCAACATGTGACTTCAACTTGTCAAACCTCGACTCAGCAATAAAAAACGTGAAGTTTTGCTCATTATTTCTTCCCTGTGAAGGGTGGGATTGAACCACGTTGTCTGGTTCACACAGAAATCAAAATGTCCCTCCCAGCCAGGCCACACGAGGTGCAAAGCCCTTCTGATGGTCTTCCAGGGGCATGTGCTCCTGTGGCATCTGACCCTATGTAGTTGGGCCAGCTGCAATTAGAGCTCACAGGTTACAAGCACCCAAGGCCATAAGGCTCTTCTGAAAATCTCATCCGAAAGGTGTAGTGGTTTATTAAGGACATCCATCCCACCTGACTACTCATTATAACACCCCCCTTCTTCAGTCGGCTTGCAGTGCCTTCTTAAGGGTCTTTGTGATTTAATCCCTATTGGGATTTTATTTATTGATGTATCATTCTCCCTGAATTTTGGTGATGACTTTTTCTAGTCTCTAATTTCTAAAATTATGGAGATCAGTATTTCTTAATGGAAATTATGCCTCCACCTTATTTTTCCCTTTTCTTGAATGACCTGAATATGCGCAATAAGGTTAATGGCACTGCAGTCATTTTCTCTATTTGTAGAAGCCAAAAGCTTTCAATCAAGTTTTCATTTTAATTCCACAAAAGGTTAAATATGAAAGGTTGCATTGTGACCGTGTAAAATATACCAAAGCAAAAAGGTGTCTGTGCCTACACCAGTTGGTATTGTGTCTTCAAAAATACATTTTCCAGACTTAAACATATTCTTTCATATGGAGCATTGCTAGACTGTAAGTAATAAAGACAGAATAAAAGCCCACTTGATGGTAACAGAATAATGAGAGATTCTCCAGAGATTGAAACTTCAGTATAGACAAATTGAAAAAAAAGAAAATAAAACCTTTCAGAAATTATTTAAATTGACTTTAGAAACCTGCGAAATTAAGCAATAAGCAATTATATATAAAAATATAATATATTTTTACAGACATTTCAAATGCAGCATGAAATTAATGTTTTTTATAGACATATGACTCCTTTTTAATGACCTGTACTTAGTTAAATTCCTTCTTTATACTGTAGCAGTCCTACCCTTGGAATGTTTTCCTAGCTAACTTTCAAATTTTTTTATTCACCTAATAAAACTCTTTGATTTTTTTTTCCTACTGCAAAAATTTTTGTAATGAATGGCCTCACAAAGCAGCCCCAGCCTTTTAGTTAGAGGTCCTTTATCACCCCATTTTATTTGATGTCAAGGCATTATTCTCAACTTCAATCAGGTGATACCGAGACACAAAACTTTGCATATGCCTAAATCCCATTTCTTACTTGGTGTCTTTTTCTCATGTTCTTAAGATACTTTGAAGAGCTTTGTTATGGCAGGATATCCTGGTTTTGTGTAAGACCTGATCACCATCCATTTATCCAGATGATTAAGTTACTTGCGCTTTGCAATGAATTAATTTCACTAACAGACAGAAATTAGCCATGGGCCTTGCCACCTGAGCACGGTACTGTGATTTCTCCTAGTTATCTCCACATTGGTACACAGGAAAATGCATCACATACAACAGAGACCTGGGGACAACAGCATGCATGGTGGTGCCTCCTGTGCTATCCCTCAAAGCTGGAATCCACCCCTTGCCTTCCCTTTTGTGTTCCTCCTCGATATACACCCTTTTTTCCCACTAGCTATGTAAAAAATTCACTGAATGTATTTTTGATTCAAACCTGTAAATGGTACAGAACATACACATGGGAATTCTGTTTTTATACTGTCAGGCAGTTCATCTGCTTCTGTATCACTGTTTTTTGCTACATTACACAAACTGCTGGCATCTTCAGGCAAAGATTTTGACTCTTCCATAATCTTTATAGAGCTTCTTGAACTAGATAAAGAAATCATTCTTCTGCATTAACCAAGTTACTTCTGCAAACTCAAGTCACAAGTATCTTTTGAACACACACACACACACACACACACACAAATAACATCTGAGATGAGAATTGTGATTCCCCCAATAGGAAATACAAGAGAATTTTTATGTGACCTGCTGCCTTGAAAATACATTGGTAATGAGGTAACAATCTCTGCATGAGGACACGTACTAAATACTGAAAAAATCACTCGGAATAACACCATCCTAGGTAAGAAACTGAAGATCAATGAAGCCAAAAGCGGTGTCCATTCCCCATTTCAATTTGCCAGCTTCTCACCTGCTTCACTGGAGAAGCAGTGCCTGTCATGTTTTGAATGGATGATTCCTCCTGCCAGGCTATTCTTCTCAAAACAGGGAATCTTACACTGAAGAGTAGAAAAAGCTTTCATGCAACCAGGCTTATGATGGAGCCCATGGCCTTGAGCATGCCATCTGCCATGGTGAAGACACAGCATATTGTGCTATCAGGTTGCTTTGTAACATCTTTACTTTTGCCTTGAGGTCTAGTCAGTGCCTTTTAACAGAATCAGCATCAGGCATAAGAAGAGCTTTGCAGGTAGATATATTTTAACTCAAATCAATTGGTATAATTTTAATGTTTCTGGAATACACAGAGGCCTGTAATAATGACCAACGAATCTGAGGCTACCAATCCAACTCCTAAGACCAAAGCATTCAGCATTACCTGGCTTTGATACATGTCCTTTCACTGCATCTGGGAAATCAAATCAACCTGTTACTATCTATTTTGGGTTTCTCACCTGAACAAATCAGGGGCAATGTCAGGCAAGCACAACGTCTGGAGACTCCGGCTGCTTGTCTTATTGTCAATATTGGACAGCCTCATATCTACCCCTTCTCTATACTGCTCAAAGTACTCCCATGTGTGATGCCTGCCCATATGCTTCACAGGTGCACATGTCTCATATGCACCTGTACCATAACTCTTACATTTTCCATGTGCAATTCTCCACATTTTCCCTATTGCCCAAGAAGCAGAGAACTCAGCTGCTGAGATTCTGCAGAAAGCCCCTACCCTCAAAAACCACTGAGGACAGCAGCAACTCTTGCAGGCAGATAAAAACAGATAATGAAAATTACTGACTATTTGGCTGGAATATGAAAAATACACAGAACACAGCCAATCTAGACAGAATTTGAAGAACACATACGGGACCCTTTAGTATTTGTAGGCAAAGTGAAAGAATCAGAGGAGCGGTTGTGAACCGACACTGAATGCATCTTAAAATACAGGTGGCAAACAGCAGTTTCATTCCAGACTCCTACTAAAGCAGAGAGTGAGTTGCAATTCAAGTGTGATACCTACACGGGAGGAACAGAGGGTTCAAGCAGAAAACACAGCTCCTACTGCTGGTGTAGTTTTAGTGTGGCAAACAGCCTCAAACCTCTAACAGTCACTAGTTGTATGGCAAAGCCTGTAGAAATGGCAGGAGACCAAAGTTACAGCAACACGCAGGCAATTACAGAAAGTTCAACAGAAATTTACAATGGCAAAAAAGGGACTTTCTGACCCTCCAGGTGAGTATTTGCAGGTTAATAGTGTAGAATCTCTAAATTGTTTAATTTGGAGGAAATAAGTGAAGTATTATTATTTTACCCCTTTTCTTTACAAGTGGAAGAAATAAGACTGAAAATGGAGTTACAGAGTCATTTTGCAACAGGATTATCACAGACTACTTAAAAAGGTGAATTTGAGGAAAACCTCAAGACTTTTAAAGACCCTTACTGTAGAACTGCTGATTTCCCTGGGTGGTAGTAGTGAGAAAATAACTTAAAATGACAAGTAATTCATGCTACTTCTCTCAGCCATGTGGTGATAGGGTCATGCTGCACTCAGTGGAAAACGGCTTGGAGACATTTGGCAGCACTGACAAAGCATGGAGTGTCTGCAGGCAACACAATATTATAACTCCAACCCAAGACAGAAATAAACTAACCTCCTGTACAAGGCAGTGGAGGTATTTCAGGATGGCAGTAAAAGGCAGGAAAGCAGAAATTTTGCTTCAGAGGAGAGTGATCCCTATATGCTGCAAGAGCACAAAAAGTCCCTGTGGAGCCTATGATTGGGAAACTGTCCCACTGCTGCTGAAGCCAGAAGAGATTACACACCCCAGCTGCTTATCACCCCTTCTTTACCTCTCTCCCATTCTTCCTCTTCCCTTCCTGCTATTCTGCTTTTTCCACTGCTCTCTACTTAATTCAGCTCTGTAAAATGAGTCAGATAGGAAAAATTAAAAAATAATCCTACAATTAATAAAGCAAAAAGCAGCACCTCTCTAGAGAGGAAAGGATGGGAAGGCAGGTGCTTAAACAGTATGTAAGCACAACCCGCTTCCTTATCCAGATGTATCCATAGCCACCTATTGCACTATCTACTAGTAATTAAGAATTATTGGATTATTTTGCAGAACTGGGCTGGGACAGCCAAGTTTTTGTCAGACATCTTAGTCACTAGAACTAAGAGATGTAATTTGCTTGTAGCTGGGGCAGGGTAGATGACAAATAGACACATCATCCAAAACATCTGACCATCTCCAGCAATGCACTGAAGTGGGTACTGTCCTTCCAAATCAACTGTAGTGAATGGATCACCTTGTTCAGGGCTGTAAAGAAACAGGACTGTGTATGTTTAAAGTCATTGAAGGGTTGCTCAGTATTGTCATGCGGAGTTCACCTAGGATAAAAGAGACACTGGTCTTACTGCCAGGCAGCCTGCATTTCTTCAGGGTCAAAGATGTCATCAGGTGGGGACCAGAAATGGTGAAAAGGATTGTGTTAACAGAAGCAAGGAATGATTTCTGCATAATCAGATAGATTTGTTCATTGCTATTCCACCAGGTATCAGTGGCACATTTCAGGTGTAAAACTCTGCAAGGGTGAAATCCTTATGTCTCAACTCCTTTGCTTTTCTTTCTGCTTTTCTCACAATTGAACACTTTGTAAATCCAGTTTCAGTATGTGGCAGGCAGAGACACACACAACCAACTTCACAGTGTCTCATGGACCAGTTTTTTCACTAACGTGCTCAGAAATGCTGTTACTAATCCGTCACACAAAGGAGACTTTCTTTGCCCTGAACACCAGTAAATATGGGCTCCTACTAAGCTGGCAGCCAAGCTCAGCAGTCTCTGCTGAAGAATGTCATACCATGCTGCATTATTCTTAATGCAGGGCTGACTTCAAGTCTGTTTTTATTTAAATCCAAGATGACTAAGTGTTTACTAAAGCCAGCTGTTGTTCACAAGATAGCTTGGTAATGTTATGACGGTCCTTTACTAATAAATCAAATGCACAGAGAGTAAGGTAATGACAAGCTAACATATGTATGCTATCTCATAAAACAAACAAAATATTAACAACTTAATAATATCACCAGCGTGATTCCAGACATGCTTGTGCCGCCTTTGCTAAGCCCACATGCTAGACAAGCTTCTATGAAGTCGACTCAACGTCACCAAGGATGTGGAGTGAAGGGATTACAAATGGAGCTGCTGTTGGAAAAAGCAGAGACTCTGCTCGCCCCTTTCCTCTTTGGGCCCTTGTAAGCAGGCTGCCTCTGTTTCCATCATGTTCCACTTTCAGGCCCTTTGTAGCTCTGAACTCTCCACTTGGCACTGCTTCTCTGCCATCCTGGCTCCCCTCTGGCCTGCCAGGAGCATGGCCTCCTCCTCTGATCTGCCTCTTCCCCTACACCCACTGGCTCACACAAACTCATTGGCAAATCCTGCACAGTCCCCTCCTTTCTCTTAAGCTGAATTTCTAGCAAGGAGAGCCTTGCACCTACTCAGGCCTCCAGGAGCTGCCGGTTCATTAGCATTCCAGGGCTGATTCAGTTTATATTTATAAATAGTTTAGATGAACATGAAATTTCACTGAGACAGATAGAGCTCTACCACAAACTGCAGTGATCACAGCACTACAGAGATGACCTGTGGGTCTCATTATGATGGTGGTTTTATGGAAGATGTTTTCATTGATGTTTTGAAAAGTAAAAGCCCTAAACTCAGATGCTTATAGTACGTAATTTTTCTCATCAAAGTAATGGTACAAACCAAGAAAACTTCTTTTTATTTAATCCAGTCCAATCTGATGTTCAAGAAGGGCTTCTAGAAACCACTTTTGTTGTCAGTCTCTTTTGGCAGAGCAGCAGCTTTCCCCTTCAGGTAATGATGCTCTGGAAATAAGGCTGCACGTTTTACATGTTTACATAATGGGAGATAGGCCAGTTCAGCTGACAGAGCTTTACAAGATGCTCCTCTGCTGCTACTCGGCACTGACTTCTGTTTTTGTAATTGCCTACAATGGCTCAAATGATTCTGGTCTACCTGAGAAGTGGGCTGACTAAGAGTAACTTCCGAAAAACAAACTCAACAGTTATTCTTTAAATGAATCAAAGAGTAAAGCCTGTTTGCGACTTCTTTTTTGGGAGCGGGGGGAAGGGGAGGTAAAGCAAAGTGGAAGAAAATGTGAAAGACAACCTTTTTGGCTCACTGTAAGTTAATTAAGTATTAACATACTTTGTCAGAAGAAATCCCTTGAATTTCAAATGCTATTTGGCTTCTTTACAAAACAAAGAATAGTCAAACTACCTTATAAGAGCCTATTATAATCAATGGAGCCTTTCAAGGGATTTTTGTGGACTTTTAATCTGACCTGTAAAGAACACGATGAAATTTCTGTTACAGTGACACGGGCATTTTTTCCCCTGAGGAAGTTTACACAAGCTGCAGCTCCAGTTACAGTAACCCTACCTCAGATCCTAGTTTAGAAGTCCTCCCCTCCCCACTAATGGCCACAGAAATACCAGATCGGAACAGCACATTTAAGATGTTCTTTGAAATAAACAACATTCATATGTACATGCACTGATCCAAGAAGGATTTTTAGTAGCTTCACAAAGCTCTAGACCCCACTGCAAATAACATGTTGCAACTTGATTCTCCCAGATAATTATAAATCCAGAGAGGATTATAGTAAAATGTATGGCCAGAACCCCAGCCTCCTGAGGTGTGTGTCAATCTTTGTTACCCATGTCAGTGACCCATAGTTATGCTTGACAACTCTAAAGAATTAATTAAAAAAAAATGAAAGTATTTATCACTCAGCAGATTTTCTATATCTTTTCCAGTGAAACTTCTTCAGTTTTTTCCAATACTTTTCATTTTTAGAGGTTATTGATTGTTTCCTCTTAGGTGTTAGTGAAACAAAAAAGCTAAGCATATAGCAGAACATATCTGTAGCTTGCAATGATTCCTAACAGGATGAAACAAACCTGGGCTCACCTTTTCACTTCTCTTCTTGAGCAGGGCATCAGCTGTTGTCTCTGAGAAAATGTGCATCCTAAAAACATGTCCAGCTCCTTTTGTATAATCACCTGCCTTGCAAAGTTTACGGTTTTGAACATGGTGTTTTACACTTGAATTACGAATTACTAATGTTTTAACCTTCTCCACCAGAGGCCCTACAAGCTTCTGTAATCCAGAAACACTTTGCTCCAGTCCATCTAGTCTTTTAACCTGCTGCTCTGCATTCCTGTTCATATCAGAAAGAGATTTTTTCATTTTAAGGCAAAGCCTCTTCATGTCATTACTTCTCAGACTTTTGTTTCTTTCCATCCTTGATCCAGGTTCAGTTGTTTCCGCCTTTACAATCTCAATGTCTTTTTCAATGCAACAAATTTCTTGGGAAACGCTGTTAAGCTTCTTAAGAACATTGTCTTGCAGAATCAACAGCTTATCTATTTTCTGTTCAAGGGAGGCAAACTTCATATCCATGATGTTAACACTTTCAGATGTGCTGACATCACCGCTTTCAACATGAAGAATCTGGGGGGGGTCCATTCCATTATCAGGCCTTTGGTTTTGCAAAGCATTTGGATCAAATATTTTGGCCAAGTTGTTGACCATAGACGTAGAAGAGCTCTGCCTGCTGGATGTGCTCATTTTGCTGGATTGGGTAAGGGAAGGAAATGCTCTGATGATCAGCTGCTTGAGGACAATATTAGTTGCAAAGGCTTCCCATCCAGGCTGCTCAGATATACAGCCAAGTTTGGCAACTCCAGCTAAACCAATTTATAAACTACTCTCATATATTTGACTAAAACAGAGGAAAGAGACACCCAAATTATTTAGGAAGGAAAATGCCTTTGATCCTTTTTTTTTTTTTTTTACATGTATATATCTATATATAATTTTGAATATATATATGTTAGTTTCCAAATAAAGTGAATATAGAGATGCATATCCTAAATGCACTCAGTTCAGTGACATCAGTCCTAGCAGGGACTGAACTATTTGCACTCCAATGGAATTTGATAGCAAAAAGGCTACACGATACATGAGAAGTCTCTAAGGGTAGATGCTTTGGCAGTGGTGTTGTTGGTTTTCAAAAGTAGTATGAATATGTAATGTGATACCTGCTCTGAAGAGAGTAAGGGTCCTTACAAGGACCTTAAATGCGACTGCTTGAAATCACTATGTCTTAAGGTGAGCTTTTCAGATGAAAACCTTTGCTGCTGGAAAAGCCTCAGGAAAGAAGTCAATAGAGTTGTTAAAAAACAAATTCAGTAAACAAAGTAAAAGAAGGAGAAACTGGAATGAAGATATTTGAAAAACTCAGAGCCCTTTTCTCTACCCTGTATTTCAGTGACCACACAGCTAGCTCTTCATACACAAGCAATTCTCTTCATAGTATATATCTTAATTTATTTCTGTATTTATTGAGACTGTACTAATTTGCCACAAATGAAGAAGCTCTATGTTTTACTATTATATTTATGTATCTGGTCATGCAAATTCACAAATACAAAGTTTGATAGACAGACTCAGTTCTTTGCTTTGTTTGCCTGCCAGTAAACATCTCAAAACCAGTGATTAGTATTCATCACTCAGACAGTTGGTTTAGGCTTCGCTTTTGCAAAAGACCTTCATTTCTCTCAAAAACACAACATTGGACAAAGAAGAAATGTCCTGACTGGAAACAGGATTTTCTCAGGCATAAGTCTGAATTGTTGAATATTTTTCATGCTGGTTAGAAAAATAAAAACAGAATTAAAGAAAGAATAAAACCAGAACTTCTCATCTCAAGTCAACTATACTGTACAAATGAACAAAAAGTAAATTGGTATGGATCATCTTGATGGAGAAATACAAAGAAAAGGCTGCCTTAGACAAATGACTGCCATAGATTGACCGACCACACATAGGTCAGCCTGCACTTGCGCTGTACTTCTCATAGAAATCAACATGTAGTCAGCCAGCTGGTTGGAAAACAGCCAGACTACTACTCTACTCAAAGGATCAAGAGCTTCTTTTGTGATCCCAGTATATTACTTCTTTTGCCAACCCCAGTTTCGCCATCCTTTAAATGCGGAGCACGAGGGATAATTAAGTAAAGCACATAGTGAGTTCTGAATATCTAACGCACAAAATAGTCTTTCAAAATTTCATCTGTTCACTAAATGAAGAATATGAAACGTCTTCTCTTTATTTTTAGGTGCTAAAGATGTCTTTTGGAGTCAATCACATCTGAAGTTTTCAAGTTTCCAAAAGCATTCTCCCACAGTCATTTATGGCTCAGCATGTGGTCAGTGGTGATAAGGTAATTCAGCAGCTTGTTCTAGGAAAAAAGTTCCTAGGTACATTTGTCACCTCATGAGAGCAGTGTGTTACTCTGAGTGAAAGGTGAACTACGTCTATGCATGGCCACAAAACATGGATTGAAATCTCTTCTTTATATAAGAGACATTACCAAGAGGTGACCACCATACGTTATTGTGCACAGTATATTCACTGAGCGGATTGAAGGTTAAACGATTTTTAAATAGGAAACAGGATTGGGTGCTGGGGGTGAAATTAAAAATGGGGATTTTAGGGATCCCTATTTCATAAGTAGACTAATATACAAGACATCAGTTAAAAAAAGAAAAGAATCCCAAAGCAAAGATCATCATGACAGTTCTAGCAGCGAGCAGTTATGTTTGAATCCCTTTGCCTTCTTCTGTTCATCTCTGTTAGAAACAAAAACTAAACCCTCCTGACAGTTTCACATCTGCAGAAGCCCCTGTTAGACATAAATTTCCAGGAGAGGTGTTTGCATGTCTGTAAAATGGCCAGATTTGAACAACCATTTATTTTTGATGAAACATCCCTGTAGGAGTTCACAATGAGCTTCACCCCTGTTCCTCACACTCCTTACACAAAAAAAGAGGTTAGTTAGACCTTGCCACCCATCCAGCTAGGATTCTTGCTCTGGGGGTTTTCATAGGTGAAACTTGTCAGCTACAGAATTTTTTCCAAAAGGAACGCTATTTTGTAAAAATAAGAAGG
>JANHGB010006429.1:26024-45214 GCA_026283785.1 Coracopsis vasa
AAATCATGTGTTATATTAGTGAACAGTCACATATGTTAAAGATTTAGATCTCTCCTAACAGTTGTCCAGGGAAACATTATGTGAAATACCTCAAACCAATGCTATAAACACTAATAAAAATTTTAAGCTCTGTGAGTTAAGATCCCATTATCAAGTATCATCTGTAAAGTCCTACTGATTTAGTATTATGCCACGACACACAAAAATGCCAGACACTTTTAAAATGTAGAAAGCAAACTGTAAAAATGCTTTATTAAAAACTCATCAGCATGTATGAGTAGTTCTATCTGAAGCTGAAGTGAACTGGAAGAAAGAACTGCTCGTTAGGGGTTAGAAAAGAGGAATAAATGAAAGAAAGTTAACATCAGCTTTCTGTCTGGGCTCAGAAAGCTCTTGCCAGTAACTTCTTCACAGCTGGGAATCTGTGAACCCTGCCTCTTGCTCTGGAAACTGGAAATAATCTTTAATATTCAGATAACTTTCAAAAGTTCAGTAAGAATGAATTAAGGGATAGTATTCTGTAAAAAATAGTATTATTTTAAGTACTGAACATTTCTTTCTTTGGGCAGTGGATTATTACCACAGCCACTTTATGAAATTAAATAATATTATATGCAAATAATCTGAAAAATTTTTAATAACCAAATACCTGGATGGACTTTTTCTAGCAACTGAATCTCATAGCAACTGTAGCTATCATTCATTAAAAAAATAAGCCCATATAACAACTATCTTATTTTCATCTCACAGATTCCTATCATGATTATTGGATTTGCCCAGCACCAAAACTGTTAAAAAGTCTGTTGAAAAATAAGGGTAAAGCTGTAGCAGTAGTTTACCTTCATGAATTGAAAACAAAGAAACACAACCGACCAAAATACTGTAGAAATTCCCCATATGCCTCGCATTGCTTAATATTACATTTCGGAATATTAACGCTAGACCACTCCACCATGGCAGTGACAATATCAGTTCAAAGGCTGACACTGAACCCTGGGAATTTCTGTACAAAGGTGTAACAAACACTTGCACTATATGATATAGTGTTAATCAACTGTGAAATCGGATGGCATTTAATTACCTGCCAAAAGAGTTTTATTTCTTCCATACAATTGCTGCTTTTTTCCTGCTGAATTCTTTTAAGAACTACTGGTTTATATTTTAATGACTTAAGATCACTGTAAGATCATCCTTATATACCACTCACTTTTCTGCTGACTTTTCACTTCTTTTTATTCCTTTCAGTGTCTATTCTGTGCCTTATATATCCCTGCCCCATATACCTGCAACTTCCATGTTCCTCTTCCTTCCTTAAAAGGTAATCCTCT
This sequence comes from Coracopsis vasa, assembly GCA_026283785.1. Lineage (NCBI taxonomy): Eukaryota > Metazoa > Chordata > Aves > Psittaciformes > Psittacidae > Coracopsis > Coracopsis vasa. Next base: position 27,353 of record JANHGB010006429.1, read on the forward strand.
CCAGAAATCTTGACCATCTTCTTGTCTTCAGCGTTTATCCTATGGTTCATCTGTATTCATCCTCTTAATGAAAACTCCAGCATAAACTAAGAAATGTCAGGGAATATAGCCTACTTTTATGAAGTTCTAGTTCAAATTCATCATTCTAATACTGCGCTTTTTACAAATAAGCAAAAATAAACCCCACCTTTTTCTGAAAATCTGATCAAGAGAGATGCAGATTTTGTTCTCAGATTAGCCATAGAGATGCACATTTTGTGGCTGGACTGGCCATAAGACCCAGAAGAAAAGTTCCAATAATATCTTTTATACCTGAATGATCAATTGTGCTTTACAGATAAATCATGTCTTTATATATTTCCCCATTGTGATAGCGATCACAAACTGTAGACATCCCTAGCAAAGGCTGTCCTCTTTAATCATGTACAAGTAAGCTGTTTTTAGGAAGATCTTTATATCATTTACAGAATATTTCCATAGAAATCTCAGTCAGATTCAAATCTCAATAAGCCTCAAAGAAGAAATGGTTTTAGACTTGGAGAACAGGAAAGCCATTGTCTAAAATATTCGAGGATTCCTACATGCTAGTCACAGAGCAGAGAAATAACTGTACACAGTAGTGCATAAGTGAAAGTTAAAGCATGTCTGCTCTTTCTCTAGTACAAAACAACAGCTCCCTGAGAAACAATATAAGCTTACAGCTGCTTGGTTCTGAAACAGATTAGAAAGCAAGCATGAAAGCTATAACCAGATTCAGAAAGTCATGCTGTTTACTGAAAGTTCACCGACGTCCATGATGGTAAAACAGATAAAACCATTCTCTTCCCTCTCCTCTCGTCCCTTCTACCCCTCCCAACCAAAAGGCATCAAAATGGACCAGGGAATTTATCCAGAATGATGCATTTCTACAATCAGCAGTCATGTTGGACTGTCACCATGGGGGCTAAAATAACTGTATGCCTAAGATTAAGTAACATACTGTGTCATAAGTGATACAACTTTATGGCGCCCCTGGGGTCTGCCCAAAACACTAGTCTGGAACTCTGCTTAAGGTCAGAAAAGGAAACAGCTTTATACAGGACAGGGGCATACAGCAAGAAAAGTCTGGCACTGAACTTCATTGGGTAGAGCTAGGGAATTTACTGCTCCACAGGGCTCTCGGCATACAACTACTCTACGACCTGTTAATTAATTATGAATTCTGACTTCCTTTACTATAATGTCCCTGGTAACTAAGTATCCTGGAGATACCCTAGTGATAAAAGATGAGAGCAAGTCACTGAAACAAACTGCAGAGAGATCCCAATTACAGTTCAGCAATCAATCTGCAGATGCCGTGTACTGACCTTTTAGATATATTGGCACCTTCAAATTTTGAGCCTCTCTACAAGCATTCATATGACCACTTTTTTCAGGAAAAAAATAAAAGTTAATCTATCTGTATATGTCTTTGTGGAAATTATCTAGATCTTTGAAGATGAAAATTACAGTGGAAAACACTACCCATGTTCTAGGGGCTAATACTCCTCATACTCTGGAGCTCTGCAGATCTCTTTCATGGGGAAAAGAATTTGCACAAGAGAGGTAATCCACTGCAAGCTGCATGGTGCAGCATTTATCCAGGCCAAGCCCAACTCACTCACACACGGCTTCCCACTATTAATGGATTTCTTTGGATGAATAAGAACTGCACAGCCACCATAGTCAGCATCTGTCTGCCTAACAACTGAAGCTGAAGTTCAAAGCACTTCATCATCAAAGTACACAATGTTCTTTCACTCTGGGTTGGTCCCCACTATCATCATTTCCTGTGGTCAAGATATCACATCAAGAGTATCACTTCTGCTTAGCTGTCCCAAATTTACTATACGAAAAACAAAACAAACCTCAAAACCCAGAGTTTCTTACGGCTGAAAAATACTGTGTGATAAATTACCCATTAATAGCCTAAAACTCTATTTCCAGGAAGCCTGTTTAAAGGAAAATTCCTGACTTTCTGAGGCTAAAGCAGAGGTGTCATAACTCTGAAACAGAGCAATGAAAGAAGTACTGTCTCCAGGTGCAGCAGGAGCTGTACTTCATTTCATCTGTTGGGTAGACTGGTTAAAATCTTTGGTTGCAATCCAAAACTTTCTGGCAGCTAGCATCCTGTATTAAAATTTATAAACCACGAAAGGCCTTTTCTTATAAAAAAGTTAATTCAGGATGGATAGGCTGAAAAGACTTGAAAGAGACAGTCATCAGAAGTGGTTATATGGAAAATTGGATGTAAGTAACACCTTTCGCTCCATCAGGACATACTAAAAATACAGTAAATGTAATTTCAGTGAGAAAGGGAAACTGTATTGATTAAAAGATCTTTAAAAGAGCTGCAGAGAAGAGCCCCAAAGCTGCCTAGCCTGTTGGGAGGTAGAAGTTTTACAAAGGATGTATTATCTTTTCCAGAAGAAACATATTGATAGCTCAGTTCCATTCAAGTTGCAAAATTCACCTACCCATAATATCAGAGCCCTGGTCAGATACAGTGGACATCCTCAGGGGTGGCTGCCTACTTGACAGGCAGTACCAATAGAAAGAGCAGTTGAAATCCATGTGTGTCTTGGGCTGTCAGTCTGTGATCACCCAGCTTTATGAAACTAACCTTTAAAAAGCAAAGGCAATTATCTTTGGGTTTATTATGAGTTAACCTATTTTATTTGCTGTAAGAATACTGCAAAGATAACACCGAGGCTAGTGAAGGCCCAGTGTGGCAGCCAGGGGAAGGTAGTGCTCTTCTGCAGAACTACTGCTGATTCATTTTCAGTTGTGGTGGGTTTGTTCCTGCTGCCATCTACGATAAAATCAGCGACAAGAGTGCAGAAGTGGGAAGGAAGGTTTGGGGTTTTCTGTTTGTTTGGGGTTTTTTTAAATACCAGTAAACACTCTTCGTGACTACTATTAGCCTATTTCTCCATCATATCCTCACTACAAAATTATTTTATCCTGCTCCATTGGTAAGGCACTGCACCAAAACCAGGAACCCACTTATTCTGTAGGTGAGCCAGGACATTGGTTATTTATCCATGCAGGCTCTGCTGAAGCAAGCATTTTTTTTTACCAGTATGACTGCAATCAGAGCTGGAATTAAGCAGACTAAGTAAGTAAACCAGCAGAAAAAGCTGAATGCAGAAAATACCCTGATCCATCTCTTCTTCTAGGAAGTCTAGTGTCAAAAAAATTAAATAATTGGCACATTCATATTCAGCATGAATGTCAGAATCCAGGATTGGTTAAAAGAAGGAAAAGCACCACAAGATGCATATACTGGAGACCAGTGTTTTTAGGGAAGAGGCAATTTGAGCTGGTTATATTTGTTGTGTTGGCTAATTCTGGTGAATACTTGTTGATACTTCAAAAGATTGTATCTTTTGCCTGGCAAATTTCCATAGCATACCTTTATGCTTTAGGGATGAAGAATTCAAAGGAAGCTTGTTACATAAAATTTAACTTCTATATCAAAAAGCCCTAAAATCCAGGAAGTTAAGTATTACATTTTTTTTTCACTTTGATATGCTTGTTTTATATCAATACAAATAGTTCATTCTGCTCAATTTCATATGACTGAATGAATGGACATGAAGTAAATAAAGATCACAGAAATCTTCCTCCTTGTTTTCCTGTCCTGCCCAGGGGGCACATACTAATAGCATGGCACTGGTAGATATTCTTAGAGCAGAAATGGCTTTTAGCTACGTGTCTTCTTTTGTAGCTGTTTTCTCCCCCCTAGAATGTTCATTCCAAAATGAAACACAGCAAGTTCTCAGCCTTCTAGCTGAACTTTGAAAGCCATCACAATTGCCACCTATTTTTGTCTCCTTTGACTCCCACATATTTCAACTAAATGATCGTTCCAGATGCCCAGCCACCGGGCTGTAAAGATTAGCTATATTCAGTGCCCAGCCTTTACAATCATCCTCTGTGGCAATTTTTCAATTTTCAATTACCTGATGAGATGTCAAAAGCGCTATGGTACCTGGCAGGACACCACTATATAAAACAAGCTGAGATTCACCCCATATCTTCTTTAATAACGCCTTTTTGTTTTAATTTATCAAGCTTAATAGGTCATCTTGAAAATTCCAAACACATCAGTCTTGGCTTTAATGTTGTGAGAAATTTCAAATTAATCTATTTACAGGGAAAAAAAAAAAGAAACTTAAAAATATGTTTTGTGTGTGCTAAATATATTTGTATCACCACTTACACAAAAGCTGGGGAGAGAACTCTCGCTGAACAATTACCTGCCTTCGCTAATTGAATAAAAGTCACTCAGAAGTCATCAACTTCTAAGGAAGGCTCTTATACCAAAGATTGCATAGAGTCTTTTTGCTACATGCAAGCCTTTGAGTGAGGGAGGACTTCCCTTGCAGATGCAGGGAGTCTGGGCAGAATTTACCTTGCAGATGCTTCTCTCATCTTCAAGAGCCTGCCGTGGCACTGGCAGATGTACCCCTGCACACTTACGTCTTTTCTCCTGTGCTTTCACTTCAGTCTAAGACACCCTTCAGGCAGTCTAGAATCAGCAAACATGCTTAAATGGAGCTAAGTGATACAAGTTAGAATGCACTCACTGGGAAGAATCAGAAGTCCTGAGAAATTGAGTTGTTGTGAATGAGCTCCTGTTTGATATCCAGGAGGATCCCCAAAAAAGTAGTATGTGAGCAGATACTGTGGGGGAGAAACTCTGATATTGCACATTTTTCATCTTCTCAGTGCTCTTCTTGGGAAGCAGTGTTCCTTAAGGCAGGCCAGGAGTAAAATAACAGCTGCATCGTTCTGTAAAGATGAGCTAAGTTTTTATTTCATAGAAATACTTCAGGGAAACTGCTTTCAGAGGTCAGTTTGGGCATCTGATGAGCACAATGACCCAAAAGACACACAGCTGAATTACAGCACTTATAACTGAAACACTATTTCCCTACTTTAATATGCAAGCTAAGTAATATCATGTAAGATTTAAAGTTCGCAGCCTTTGGGCCAACTGGCTAAGCAAAAAGAGAGCTTCCTTTGGCCAGCCATAGCTTCTCCCAGACAGAAGTTTCTTCTCATAGAAATTTTATCAACATGTAGCACTGGATAAGGCTGCAGTTTGAATAAACAATAAAGTACACCAGTGTTACAGAAGTTGGCTAAATAAAACAGAGCCTGGCACTACTGACACATTAATATTCCACTGCTGAAACAGTGTGCTTCAGCCTGTAAATGCTGAAGAATCTTTTTTATTATTATTACCTTTTTTTTTTTTTAGGAAAAAATATTTTATTAGCGCTACGCTGCCTGCCGAGAAGCCTCACCTCCCTGCCACATTGTACCACTTGTACAATTGCAGTCCTACCTCTTAAACCCCTGATTTCATGCAACTACCAGAGTTTTCTTTTTTTTTTTTTTAAACTTCCAGAAAGTGTGATGCAGTCTTTCATTAGACTTTGAAGAACTCCAGTAGTCAGCCTTTTTAAGAGTCCAGAATGAAAGCCTTGTGTTAACAGAACGGCTTGCAAATAGCTTTAACTAGCTCACAAGTATTGAAAGCCAGGTATTTTTTCCCAGAAAGCACAGAAGAACCAAACCAATGGACTCCATCTGCCTCCAGCTCAGCAGTTGTATCACTTCTTTGCTCACATTGTGCTTTCCTGTTGTCAACTGCTCCAAATTAAACTTCAGTTACAGTGCACACTTGCAGGCTACTGAAGTGGAAGCTTTAACTCCTTGCTAAGTCCATGCCATGGGATTCAGCACTATTTTTATGAGGAGGATTTTAAGCTAAAGGCACCAGAACTAAGTATGATCCACTTAGGAAGGAACTTTCACACAGGCGGCCAGAGCAGGTGCAAGGCAACCTTTCCTGACAGCAGTCATGTTTTGGTATGCTTCAACATCTGATATCATTATGTGCATCCAGAATTGTTTCTGACCACTCTTTCAAAGGTCTTTGGGGAAAAGTTTTGCCTGCTGTTCATACTTACTTGTGAACTTCTGAACTTCCAAACTTCCGTCTTCAACATTCAGGTGAAAACAACTGCTGCTATGTTGTAGGAGTGGGAACCTTTCAGAAGCTGAAGAGAAGAAGTCATCCTCTGAACAACTCATGCAGGACACCAGCTGTATGCACTGGTAAACAAACCTAATTTCTTAGAGAATCAGGTGGTCAGAGCAAGCACTTCCCTCAGGAGAGTCTCAGTGCTCTCCTAGAAACTTGTCCAGCAAAAAGGAAGAGAGGCAAGAGTTTGTACCCTTACCTTTTCCATTTGCCCCAAGTAGCTGGCACAGTCACTAACTGGATTTCTTATCTTATCTGAGAACAGAAAATGGGGTGACAACATTTAGTCAGCATGGTCTGCTTGCACCTGTAACTTCCCTCTGCTTCTGCTATAGATTACCTCTAACTTTGCACTGTTAAAATGCAAAGAAAAAGGGAACAGAAATGTTACGACTCTTGTGGCCTTGTACAGATGACCACAGTGAACATCCTGTGTTAGGCAGTGGTATAACATTTAATAAAACCCCATAAATAGGAAAATCTGATTTGAAAAAACAGCAGGATTAACAAACATTATAGCTATGCAATGTAAGAAAATTTGCATTCCCTAGGAGCCAGATCTTTTGCATTTCTTGATGTGTTTTCAGACCAAATTGTTACCTACTTTTTGTATTAAAAAAAAAAAAAAAACAACAAACAAAGCAACATAATAATGCTTAGAATAAGTTTGTTGTATTTATGTTAATGAAAGATCAGATCTGGATTCCTGAGTGTCTAGTGACTCTGCTTCTGGGACAGGGAAACACGAGAAGAGCAGTCCTGTTATGAAACAAACTCTCCTCTTACCTCAAAGGCCTTCTCCTCTCTTCCCCTGACCTATCCTCATCTGCTCACTTCTTCTATTTACAGAACTCCATTAACGTTACTCACTCTAATTTGATCACAAGATTTTGGGCTCCATGCAGAAGCCGCCTGGCCAATTTCCATGGCCTCTGCCTTGTGGAAGGGCAGAGCGGAGGATCAAAATGGTCCCTTCTCACTTCACACGTCTGGTGGAAGCTTATTTTATAGGTGCTTTTTTACCCTTTTAAATTCTGTCATATCTTTGGGATTACAGACACAAGTCACACCCTCTCGCCTATCTGAAGGGACCATATAGGTAGATAAAGCCCTATTGATACTCCTGCCCGGCCTTCCTCTCCTCCTCAGCAGGACAGCCAGATCTTAGTACTATTACACTGGTTACAGCTGGACATAAACACAAGGAAAATGAAGCTACAGAACATCTAAACCACATAAATCTCAACTCCAGTCACCTAAAAGATGTTTAGTTCAAGGTAAGAATCCTCTATAGTCAAGGGAGAGAAAAAGTGAGCAATGTCTACAGGGCAGTTCAATGCCATGTTACAATGGATGCCAATGGGAGGAAGCATCTCTGGTGGTACTTCTCTCCCTCCTGACTAAAGAAGGAAACCAACTTCAATTAGATACCTAGGTTTACAAGGGCTATGGGCAGAGAAGGCTTATCTCACCTTTTGCTCTCTCCTAGAAAACGGTTATAACTATATGTAGACAACAGTCCATCATCATCACAGAAACTTGAATTACAACTTTCAGAATTGTTTAAATTATGTCTGCCCTTGTTCTGGGCTAGAGCCAGTCCTGTACCCCTGCTCCTTCTGCACTGTTGGGGTTCCAATTAATAGAGAACAATAACACATCCTATTGTCATCTCAAAACATCAATTCTTTGATTTTGTGAGTAGATGTAGAGAGCAGTATTTCTGTCATGACTCCTATCAATGTATCTCTTCTGAATGTTGCTTGGAGAACTGGCATCAGCAAGAATCATGAATTAGACCTTGCCCTAAGTGTATGAAATACTTGAGGGCTGATTAGAAATCACACATTATTACCTCACTCTGCCTACACAACATGAGCATTGCAAAAGGATTATTCCTTTTAAAATATCTGATTTTCACTGTTTGGAAAGGCAATTTTCATGAGCTGGAAAAAATCCATGCTCTTTGGAAAGGTAAGGCAATTTCACACAGCCCTCTCACTTTGCAATCAGGCCAGGCTGTTCAGTCTCTTGTTAGTCTGCTCAGCTGGTCTTATGGCCTCATAAACCAGTTACTTCTTCTCTCTCTCACTTGCTCTCTTTTTTCTTTTTGTATTTTTTAAAGAAATATGCTGTTTCTAACTAATGATTTTGCCTTAATATCAGTACTCACTGAAAAGTCATACATATGCCTGGAAGTAGTTTCATGGCTCTGGAAAATTGTGATTGCTGTGACAAGATGAGTGGGGAATGACTGACTGCCATTTCTCCTGGTGCAGTAGGATGAAGACACTCAACACAGGAATTGCACACCAGTTTCAAATGAGAAAGAGCAGATTCTCACACTAATTACTTGTTGTGGAGCTTACTGCCAAAGGATATTGTGAGGACAGTGGGGTAAATGGAGAGATAAAAAGGCACTGGAGAAAATTACAAAAGATAGCTTCATTGGCAGCAACAGTGAAGATGTAACTACTGGCAATAGGCTGCTGTACTACTGTCTGAAGCTAAGAGGGTCTCACCAGGAAAGAATCTCACCTCATGTTCCCCAGTTTTAGATACTGCTGCTAGCCACCTGCAGCTGGGATGCTGGCTGACTTCTAAACACAGAAAATTCAGGTAAATGCCCTGATTAATTGCTCATAACCCTTTCTTTCTGCCACTAGAACATAGTGATGATATTCATTACTTTTAGGTCTGTCCTACCTCAGAGCATGGAAGATTTCAGGCTCTTTGGCTTCTCTCCCACCCTTGTACCTGGGAACATTTGGAAGTCTTGTCATGACCTCATTCACCTTTCTGCCTGTGAGATTTGATTTCCTGACTGCTGCATTTTTTTTTTTACCTAAATTTTTCATGCGATACTATGGAAAATGAACTGTGATTACAAGGAGCACAAGTCTCTACTCCCTGACCAACTCATGATCCCGTGTGAGAATTAAAAATAGTTGTCACTGGAGCTAACCAGAGAGTTTTGAAACAAAATACCGGAATGTGTTGGAAAATGATGGCTCATGAAAACAGAAGACTTTGATGGACACATGAAGATGTGCTACTTCCAGCTAAAATTAACTGAGGAAGAAGGAAAAGCAATGCTTGCAACCCTACTGGAATAAAGCATTTCTATTTTTCATTTCATTGCAGATTTTTATATTGCAGCCCTCTCTTCAGGAACACAGAATGTTTACAGTGAAACTGAAAACTTTATGAAATTAGGTAGATTACAAATTTCTTTGCAAATTAATTTCAACCAGCTTGCCTAGTCAAAGGCTTTGTTAGCTTCTGGAACCTAGTGACTGAACTGAATATGTGAAATAGAATCATCTAAATTTGACATAAAAAGACTATTTTAAGTGCAGATGGAGGTTTTTGTTTTAAATGCTAGTCTGTGTTGAACAGAGCACACTGAGCTAAGGCAGACCATGATGCTCTGACAACAGATGTAATTGTTGTGATCTGCACAGCTTTTTTTAATATTTCTTCTTTTTTTCTTTTATTACCCCTGTACTATTATTTCTTGCTATTCTCCTTAGAGGATATGGTTTCTTAACATCGTGTTTCGGCCACAGTATCTTCAGAGTACAGCCAAATCCTTGAATTCTTCGGTTTTGCTGTACTAGCTCTTTTGAATTTACTTGAGTGGTAAACATGCCACAATAGGGGACATCACCATATATCAAGTAGCTGTGATCAGGCAGATCAGGTACCAGTAATTTTCCTAACAGAGTTCCAGTGTCAGAGATCAAGCACAGGGAATCAGATATCTGTATTACCACCATCCAGAATCAAGTGTCATGGATCAGGACTGTAACTGCAAGGAATGAAGTGTCATGTGTGGCAGAGCAGGAAGCAGATACCACCCTGGACCTTAGTGGTAGGGACTGTGTCTCTGTAGCTTCACCACTGGGCGTTGAAGATTAACACAACAAAAGCAAAGGTGGTTAAATGATTGTTCTCTTGGGGACCCTAACGCCTCTTTGCCAAATATTAATTTGATCATCTAGGGGTATCTCCGGGCAAGCAATACCTGCAATACTGTGTGTGCGGTTAACCTTTTCAGACACTGCTAGTCATGTGTTTGACTTATTGTTCAATATATAATTACTTATGTATTTTTTAAGGAAAATATTCTTGATGCACATAGAAACAAGGGAAAATCCAGGCATATTCTTTCATCCAAGGTGGGATAGATGACAGCCTCTAAGGTAGGTATCAGAAGTGCCTTGGACAGTATCATTCACTCCTCACCTTGATAATGATCACCTGGAGGCACAAATCTTGTTTCTGCCCTGCTTCATCTTGACCTGGGAAATAAGGCTGGTGAATGCAAGCAGCTTTAATGGGTTTTTTAATGCTGATATACAGTCACAAATTAGTAAATTTTAGGGTAGGATGAGCAGCTTATAATCATGTATCCTAATTAGCTTGCATTACTTCCTTAAGATTATGTTGTGATTATCAAGAATCCCTCAGAAAACAGCTGCTTGTCAAGATGCTGACCACTGCTGAATCAAAAAAGGAAACACCATTGTCCTCAGGAGGCACTCGTGGAAAGACCTGACAAGAGTACGTTCACAGAGAACATCCAAAACTCTGGTTTGAAGCTATGACACATTTTGATAGTGCTTGGTATTAAGTCCTTGGTATATGAGCCATCTGTAAATCCCATCTATTATTAGCAGGGATAAAGGAATATGCCTGGAGCCATTTAAGGAGCAGGAACAATTGGAGAGGGGTGGACTTGTTATAGTTAGCATTCATATCACTGAACACCATGTTTAGAAGGTTTCCTAAGCTCACAAGACTCATCACCATCTGCAGGTACTTCAGTTTTCAGCTAGCTTTGATATAAATGGTTTATAAACCAGAACAGAGGAGCCAGCTACAGCTGTTGCATCATTATATCTTGTGTCACAGGTCTGAACCTTTGTCATTCCAACACCTGCTGTGCTGCTGTCAACTAGTCTTTGAAGCTGCTCTGACACCATCAGCATCTCTTCAGAGGTCCACAGCCTCTCAGAGACGCATGAAACCTGATGTCTGTGCTGCACAGAGATTACCAGTGAAACCTTACAGGGTAAGCAGCACATGTCTGTCACTGCAAAACCAACCATGGTTATGTCTATCACCAGTTCTTCACCTCAAATCCAATGTGAGTCCTGTGCTGGCCTGGAAAATCAAACGAATGGGCTATTCTTATACGTGTTTATTCCACAGCTATTAGATATATGCACTCAAGTTCCAGGAATTTGCAGGGTTCACAAGGAGCAGCCTACTGAGAGATTCCCAGGATGTTAACTGGCTCCTTGCCAGCATGGCACCCAAACTCCCTATCTTTTAGGACTTGAATATTCCCATTTACAAGCATAGTTGGCCTCTTGCAGCCCAGAGTAAGGAAAACAGAAATGTGGTCAAGAAGGGTGACACCCCCTATTCATTTACAAGGACACTAGGATCTTTCACTCCCAGGTACTGTGGTTGTGGAAAAGGCATGAAAAGCTTCTTCAAAGGAAATGCAGCAGCACCCAACTGATCCCTTCGGGAAGGATTAATGACAAAGCCAGCCCAAGCACAGTTTGCAGAAGACTGTTTCATGCTTTATCTTTCAGTGGGCTGCTCTGCTGTGTTAGCTTGTTTCCAAATTTTAGCCCAAGTTACCCCATTCTGACAATCTCTCAAATACCATCCCAAAGGAAGTCTCTGAGAATTAAACGCCCATTATAATCAGCAAAACCTGGTTCAGAAAGTCAGCAAACAACACTTCTTTTGCAAATCCTACACCTGATCTTCATCTATATCTAGATATTCCCAGGAAAAGACAACTCCCATTACAAGCTCATTGGCAACTCAGAATACATACACTCAAGTCACGCACATGTGAATTTACATTCACAGCAGCTGTCTGAAGCCTAATGATTTCTGATCCCTTGCGTGTCTACCACAGAGCACATTTACTTGGTATATGAAGTGTAAAAGAATGAAAATCATCTGGGAAAGGCAAGTGATTCCTGTATCATATTAACCCCAAAAAATTTCCTCCCCACCCCTATAAAACCACAGAATCCAGCTCAATTTTCATTCCTGAAGATAGCTTTCTATTTTCTACAGGGAAAGGTCAGTAATCCTAAGAAACAGAATTAAAGAATGCCAGTTACTTGACAGCAATCAGGCTAATCTGTGCTGCCCACAATACAGAAGTCAGCATAGGCAAAGATGACTTCTATCAAAATTGCTATGAAGGACTCTAAAGCATGAAGGAATATTCTGCCTTGTAGAACATGGAATATCTTCTCTTCAACCCCGGTGCCATATTCCAGCATCACCAATTCCAAAAATGTACTCTTGCATGCTATTTATGAGTCTGGACTAACCAGATGGCTAATTCATTTCAGAATCAACCCTTAACATAGAGCACTGAAGAAGTCAGTTTAAGTGACATGAAAAAAGTCCTCAATGAACAATAGATGAAAGACTGTAAATATATGGGATAGCCAGGCAAGCAGATGTGAAAGGAGCTGAAAGAAATTGTGAGCATTAAGGAGACTACAGAAAATAAGATTTCTGAGGGGAGGAAGACCGGAACTGATCTAACACTATTATACCAGGAAACACATAATCAGCAAAGTCTCATATACATTATGGCTTCTGTATGATTATTGTCAACTATTGTCAATTCAAAAAGCAAGAAGATCCTGAGAGGAGAAAGAGCAGAAAGAAACAAAATCCAAGACTTTCAAAAAAATAAACAACAGAAACAAGGTCCTAAACATGATAAAGAAATCTGAATGCAATAAGCTTTATAGGACTGGAACCTGCATCACCTAAACCCTCTGAGAAATGACTTTCAGACAAAATCAGGAGCTAGGATATCCTTCCAAAAAGGTTTTTCGCCACTGGAGGTCACTGTAAACTGCAGTTGCTCTTTATGAGTTGCTCAAAAGATAAAAATATACTGAACTCAAGTTATCTAGCGTCCACGTTTTGAGGTGAGACAGAACTGAAACATCGCTTGCAGGGTATTTGGAAAATACGCATAGCTAACCAGTGAGGACTTCTCTTTGCTGGAGACATACTTCTTGTTTCAACTTATTGCAAGCAAAGCATTTGCAGACTGCTAAGAGTTTAGACATGTGTCTGCATATACACAGAGACCAGTTTTGCACCTGTAAGCCTGCCTCTCTCACTGGTCTTGCAGATAAACAGTCTTCCTGAACACTGGCAGGCTAACAAGAGGTAAGGTGATGGGGACACAATGGGAGACCTACTACTGAAGCTCATAAAAATCATGGGTTTGGAGTTTTGGTTTTTTTTTTTTCCCTTAGAAAATGAACACAGGATTATCTGCATTAGGATCTCTAAAAGAAGACAAATGTTTGGCAACACCTAGTAAAAACATAAGCCTGCTGGGCTTAAGGGTTTACATTCTGTGTAATCCATAGATCACAGTTTGTCTGAATGAGATTTTCTTTTCTCTTTTCATTGAATTCAGATAACTATTATCTTTCAAACAATTCCTATCCCACTCCACTCAATCAGATAGCAATGCATATACACTATATGCATTACAGATGTTAAGCTGGTGCTCAGGCAGTAAACGAATGTTAGTCCAAGTTCCTGCCTCCCATATTGTAGGAGTCCTACTGGTACGAATATCAGAAGCAAGAGGTGATGTCCACAAAACAGAGGCACTGGGTCACTTACAGGGAAAATAAACATGAAACCACTGGAAAAGAATAAAGGAATGAGCCCAGCTAGTTCTCAGCGGGTTAAGAAAAGAAGTAAAAATCCAGCTTCATAATCCAAAGAATTTACATTTCAGGGATAACTGAAACTCCTATTTGACCACAATTCTGACAATGAATTAGTGGCAGCTGGAGTAGTTTTATCTGAAAAGCACATTTTATTTACTGAAATTCCACTTTATGGTGGGGAAAAGGAATCATCCTAATGCAGGTTTCCTTATTTTCTGCTCAGTGAAACACCACAGACCAATTCTTGGCTTGTGCAACCAGAATAACTCCAAAGGAGTTTGGCCTGGTTTGATCTTAATGGAGAACTTGTGTAAAAAGAGAAGCAATCTGCATCTGTGACAAATTAAGAAGAAATTAAAATGAGGCCAACCTTTTTTCGCTCCTCTGGTTTATCTTTTACCTTTCCCTATATTCTTTTGCACTTTAACCTATTTCAAGGAATCAGCAACAGAAGCCTTATTGATGGTACAGCAAAATCCTAACAAAAAACAAACCCTGCACATTAAAGCATTATACTGGTTAGGCAAAAACTAGCTACAAAGACAAGCTGACAGAACAGCAACTTCATTGCTTTGTTGTCCCATTCTCCTTTTGGTTTTATTTACACATAGAATATGAGCTTCTAGAAAGAATTTTTTACTGGGTGTATGCTCAGACAACCTCAACACATAATACCTAAGAACCCTGATTTAACAAAGTATTTCAGCACATGTTTAATTTAAAGCATGTGAATAGATTTACTGTAAATAATGTGTAATCCACATAGTGAAGCATCTCCAGCCATATCCTCTAGCATGTCATTTTAGCTCACTGGAAGGTAGAAAATCCCAGCTTTCCACTGGAACAAACAGTACTTGTTTATTTACAATTACAATTGACCAACATATAGCAGTACTTTAAATGTTTTATGCAGTTCAGAAAGGTACACTTTAGTTTCATCTAGCTCTTTCTAGCACTGAATGACTCTTGTGGACTACAGTGGAGTATCACAAAGAGCAAAGGATACATGCCTTTAGAGGCTGAGAAGTAGAAAAAAAAAAAACAACAGATAGCGAAAAATGGCTAAACAGATGCTCCAAAGCAATGTTTCGGGCTGCTTTTTCTATAAAATGCTTATTTAGCATAAACCTCAGTGTTTCATTTGACATTCAAATTAATTCCTATTCCAAACTCATGCTGATAAAACTTGTATACAACACTACAGACATGCACTTCTCTTCTTCTTGACCTTCTTTGCATTGATGGAGCCCTATAAATTATTATGATTTCCAAGCTAAAACACAAAATGCAGTTTCTAAAGTCAAATGTAAGTGAAAGCTTTTTACTATTTTTAAGAGTCTATTTTTTTTCCTTGGTGTCTGCTAAAGATTTTGGAAAACCATTCAAAGTTCCAGACACTGCATATATTAAGAGTGTGATTCCAGATGCAGGAGATCCTGGGAACTATGGTAAACTTGCAGATCTGAAAATAGAGATTAAATCATTATTGCCAACTCATATTCTTTCAGTTAAGCTTTCCACTGATTTTGGAGCCCAGAGATAGCTAAGAAGCCAGTTTTCTCTGCCACAGTCACATGATGCTGAAATGGAGATGACTGAAGAATTTGTGGGGAGGAAAAATAAGATCTTCCACATTCTTGGCAAATGTTAGCTAATAACATAAAGGTTTTCATACAATGTATGTCAGAGAACACAATTCCAGATATAAGTAACTGCTCTGAGAAGGAAGACATTTCTTTCATTGCAAGCGGGTCACACTGCAGTTCACAGTATGCCTCAGGCCCCAGCCTGGAAGCTGGAAAGTCTGGCTTACAGCCCTGCTTCTGTCACAGATCCGCTGGGTGACCTTGGGTGCTTCTTTCTATCCCTCTGAGACCCTGCTTCTCTATCTAGCTCTGTAACAGCCTGCCTGCTTAGACCATCAGGTTTGACACAACAAATGTCACTCACAGTGTCCATAAATAATCACTAATGCAGTGAAACTTTGTATTGCCTAAGGACATAAGGAGCAAATGCTCATTCTGAGCTGGCCTCCTGAGATATCTAACCATGCGTGAAGTTACTACTAATGAAGCAGAGGGACAGGACAGAAACAAGCTGGGAACAGTGCAAAGTGGTGTCACACAAGCTTTCTTTACAAGTCCCACACTAGCCCTCACGCACATTTTGAATCAATCTGCTGGCAACTGGGGGCAGCTAGAAAATATTTCAGAGGGATTCTTTAAGACGATCGTTAAATAAAATCTGCTTGACTTGTTAACAACTGTGACCATGAATTCCTAGTTAATCAGTTTTATGCTTGCTCTCTGGAGTAGCTGACTGATAAACGTAACCATTTTTTAGTAAATTACTTACATTTGAACTTAGAACTTGTATTTGTTGAATAACTTTATTTGAAGATTTCTAATACAGATTTTACTATGTAGCATTATGTGTACAAGGTGTTGTCCTTACAGCAAGGAAAGAAAGTGCTGCAAATACTGTGTTTAACAAACTCACTAACTAACATGACAGAAGAGATAGTGGTTGTATGTGAAACCAGCGCAATGAAGGGAATATGCCTTCAAAAACATGGGAAATTTAAGTATTTGGATAAATCCATACCTTTGCATGTGTCTCTATTTTAACAGACAGTGAGTTATATAGAACTAAAACTGAAGTGTGTACACAACAGAATTTAAAGATACAGATCTTGGATGTAGTTCTGGAAAGCAACAACAGGGAGACAGATCTGCCTTTTAATGGCTAGAATATTGTCTTGAAAGGACAACTTAGAAGATTAGAAGAGACTGAAATAAAAAATACCTCTTTATAGAAACAGAAGTTAGTGGATTTAGTCAATTTGTCTGATTCACTTGTCCTAATCTTCTGAATATCTGAAGGGAGGCTATAGGGATGCTGGGGAGGGACTATTCATTAGGGACTGTAGTGATAGGACAAGGGGTAATGGGTTAAAACTTAAACAGGGGAAGTTTAGATTGGATATAAGGAGGAAGTTCTTTACTGTAAGAGTGGTGAGGCACTGAAATGGGCTGCCCAGGGAAGCTGTGAATGCTCCATCCCTGGCAGTGTTCAAGACTGGGTTGGACAGAGCCTAGGGTGACACGGTTTAGTGTGACGTGCTCCTGCTCATGGCAGGGGGGTTGGAACTAGATGATCTTAAGGTCCTTTCCAACCCTAACTATTCCATGATTCTATGATTCTATAATATTGTTAGCTGATCCATTGTAGTGGTATTATATGGACTTATGTTTAGACTCTCCAACTCTTTAGATCCCCTCACAAGCAAGCTACATTTCCATACCATACATTTTTATTCTTACAGAATAGGTTTCTTATGTAACCATAATAAAGTCCTGTTATGAGCTGGAAGAAATACATAGGGTAAGTATAAACAAGAGATCTAGGAAACCTCTGCGATGGTCTCAAACCAAGACCAAGAGTCTTTAGGCAATTTCTCCAGATTTAGAACTACTAAACATGGGACTACTACGAATTTCAGAAAGACAGTAAAAAGTGTTTGGTTTGGCAAAAGCAACAAATCTCATGGTGAACAAGTCTTTCAAAATGTAATGATGATATTACGGGCTGTGCCTTGTCTTACTGACAATAGTTAAAAGGTTGTAATTTTCTCTTACCATCTTCAACTACAGTCACTGTTGAAGATACAAGGTCAACTGGACAGGCTCATAACTAGATAGGGTCACAGCTTAAATTAAACCTATCTGCCCACATATCTATTCCATCACTGCTTAGTCTAGGCATGGAGTTAAGGAGATCTTGTGTTCCAGTATATCTGCTTAGTTAACCTTGAAGACAGGCAAATGTGGAAAAATACTTTCTCTTCTCTTTTTAGTATCAATAAAAAATTCCTTTATGTGTATTATAACAACATCCCGCATCTTTCTTTAACACAAGGTCATATTATAGAGCCCCATTTTAATTTCTCTCAGGAATTTCATTTGTAAATGTCAATCAAGCACTTAAAGTACTTGAGTGCATAGTATTAAAAAAAAAATCTCCACTTACATACTA
>JANHGB010006429.1:45224-58960 GCA_026283785.1 Coracopsis vasa
ATCCCTAACAAACAATTATGTTTTCAATATAAGCAATTAAGGGATTTGTTTAACTCAGGAGTGAATAACAATTTCCAGCAAACACAGATGGACCGAACACCAGGAATTACATTGGATTGCCCATATAAGGGGAGAAATGAAGATCCTCAGCCCCTCAAAATGTTCATTGTATGTGAGGTTTCCGTTCGAGGTGAGAGAAATGTGACCTTTCCTATGCAATTGCCCCTGTCTGGAATCCTCATGCTGCGCTCAGCACTGGAAAGTCACTTTTACTGCACCGTGACTTCTGCTAAACATGTCCACTAGACATTTCACAAGGGTGCCAGAAAAGAAAGGTCACAGAGTCAGTCTGGATGTATCCCCCTGCACCTCCGTGTATATTACAAATTGGCTGGGTAGGTAAGCCGTAACAAGACACCTCTGAATGATCACGACCAAAAGAATTCCTTGCTAAGCCATGCATCTAAGGTCAAAGAAGAGCTTTTAAGGGAAGACAGACAAGGTTCAATATTTTTTGCACCGAAATAAATATCTATGCCTTTGTTGTATCAAAACTGACATGATTATCATATGTTTCAACAGTCACATATTCCGAAGGTTATGCTTAACCCCTCACCAGAGTATTCATGGGATCTAAATGAAAACCAAAGAGAATGAACTGGGGGAGGACAGAGTGAATTTATGTAAATGACACCAGATAAATAAAGAAAACATCAAGATGCTGCTAGAGATTTTTGAAATTTTAGAACCTGGACCAAATGGTGTGTAGGACCTTTGCAAAATAATCAGCATTCATGAAACGGCTGAGATCCAGCAGTCTGAGGATTTGGAGGCATGCCTTCACTCAGATCTCGGCATATAGCTATGTAAAGAGGATACTATACAGAGAGTCAGCAATTTCATTTCCATATTACAGATGTCTTTGTACAGATGTCACCAACTGAGAGCATGACCTGAGGAGACCCTTCATCCATCTCTGTACCCTTTTCTCATTTTACTTCTCCCTTATCACTCCAGCCATGTGTCCAAACCTTCACAGGTCTGAGAGGCACAGGACAAACACATATCAGCATGCAAAGAAACAAGAGAGCTCTAGGAACAGTTTACTTGCAGTTGACAACAATACTTTTCTAGAAAGAGAGGGGGAAGGATGTGTCTGAAGTGGACATGCCATGGGGTCCTGAGATGACACAGCAGTCTTGGTCTCAGGCATTGGCTCATTTCCTCTCAAAGATAAGGATTCATATTATCCAGGAGTCTCTGCACAAGCACAGCTCTACTGCCAGTCCCTGGCAAGGACACTTGTCCTGCTCTTGAAATACTTCAGAGTCCATGACAGCTTTCAATGTATGAGGATTTATGAGCTAGCCTGGGAAACTTGCACTTCATGAGAGACCTTTTAACTCAAAAGAATGAAAGTAACTTATATGCAGAGCAATAAAAACCCAAATGTCTGACAGATGTTACCTCTTCACATTTCCAAAGTGGGTTCATGATGAGTGCAAGAAAACTGGCAAAGAGCTCTGACAGCCACTGACCTATGAAAAATTCAGGAAAATAAATACTTTAGTGCAGATAAGGACTAGAAGGCAATCTCTGGTAGTCTCAACACAGGGTATTTTAAAATCTGTTTTCTTCGCAATGCAATGACTATAGTTCTCTTGCTAACAAACAAAATTTAATACACTGGCCTTAGGTCTTAAAAACTGGAAAATAAATTGACAGTAGCAAAATAGTAGAAGTGCAAAATAAAAATAGGATATTGGAATGAAATAAACTTTTTTGCCTTAAAAACTACAATTCACCCAAGAAAAAAAATGCAAAATCTTAGTGAGCTAGGTATAAACCAAAATTGGACCTTTTTTCCATCTCATCTGTGAGTGCAGTAACAGCTTCAGACTGCATCAAAGACAAAATGCAAACCACCAAACACAGAGTTGATTTTTTTTTATTTGTCAGTGAAACTACAGACATCACCTTCTATAAAGAACAGAGTGCTAGGATGGTTTTTACATGTTTATTGCTTATATTCTCTTTACCAGTCTTTGACTCTCTTGCATGAAACGCACACTTCTACACTGTTAGCAGTTTCAGTAATTGAATGTGACTGAAGCTCAGATTCAACACAGCTGCATATCAGGGATAACATTCTCCTTGACAGAATGGTAGAGAACAGTTAGCTCTTCATTTTCACGCTGGCTAAAGAATGTGCTTAACTGACACTACCAAATGAATTAACAACACGTATAAAGACATTTCTAACATGTTTTTACTTTCTGAGTGTCCCTTTGTTTTTCCCTTTCTTTATAATTATCCAGGCATATATGTCATAGAAGCAGAATCAGTATATCAGCATCAAAAACCTTAATAAAATCTGGCTGGTTTGCTATGATTGAAAAAAAAAAAAAAAATTAGAACAGATTTCTGAAAGAACAATTTTTCTGATGGATTAGAGGATATTCATATAATGAGCTTCTTAGGTCATCATGTAAGAGTATTCAAAGAAATCTCTACTGTTTTCTTTTATTTCTTTATGAATCTTACTAATCTTGAGTTCTGCAAGCTCCTCACAATGTGTGAAAAATTCTAATATATATTCACACACTAGGTCATGGCTCTTTTGGCTAATAGAGCTAGAACAATATGCAAGTGTAGTGTTGCAGATTTTTCAGATCTCAAACCTTTGACATGAAATCGGTTTTGAGATTCTGCTTGTGGATCTCTTCATAGAAACAAAGAAAAATCTCATTTTCAGCAAAAATTAAAATCCTAAGCATTCTGGGAATCTACACCCTTGGAGTTACTTTATAACAAGTGTCTTCCTTTCTGCTTTTCTAAACTCACATATTTCTTTTGTTTAAGCAATATTTTCAGTTGAGAACTCTCCTAAAAGCTCTTCAGTTAAAACATTATGGGTAATCACTGCACTGTATTACTTTCTGGAAAATTACAGCAAGCACATATACTATTTTTGGCTGCAACATCCAGTGATGTAATAACTAGTGACAGGACTTCTTTGGAGAGATAATGCTATGTTCACTTGACGACAGCAGGAAAATAACGGGCCTTACTGGGGATTTCCTAGTCCCACAACAAGAATGACTGGCAACCTTGCTTCTACTGTGGCCAAAGAGGGTAACCTTGACGGAGGCCCTTTTACATCACCCAGCAGAGGTCACTAGAGGATGCAACATCATGTTTTTAGGCAAGACAAAGCACTCCAACAGCAAGAGGAGATATGCACCATCCTGAAAAGCACATCAGCTGACTCGGATTTACTGCCGGACAGGTTCTCGTAAAAGAGAGGAATATGTGCCGCTCCACGAAAGAACATATATGTTTAACTGGCTACATTCCACCACAAGCAGCATTCATCCAGTTAAACAATATCGATACTGATCTGTGAAATATATCTATCAAAAGAATATCTACTACCTGTGCATTTCCAGATGCAGGGATCTCTTTCTTTCTTCCACTGCTTAACACAGTCCAAAAGGTGTGCCAGAGATATGAAGCCAAAAAGCAGAAGCTACCTGCAATCCAGGCAGCATTTCTTTGCAGGGCTAGATCCATCCTTTTATTTTTAATCAACTGGCTAACTTGGTTCTCCTGCTCTAGCAGATGCAATTTGGCAGGCACCCTCAAAACCCTTCCCAGCTCTGTAAGTACCACCTAACTAGACAAGGCTTGAACACCCAGCAGGGTCCCTTCTCACACTTCAACACATTCCCTGAACCTATAAGGAAAAGAAGTGATGGCCTTCTGACAAATGTGAAACAGGTGCAGGGATCTACAGGAGATATGTACTGCGCAGACTTGAAAGGCAATTACTCTGACATCCCAGAACTTCTCAAATGAAAGCAAAATGTTAGCTCAGTCCCTCTGCTACCAGCTGAGGCCACTGGTCATCTTTTTTCTTCCCATTTAATAGGCAAGAAATGGGAAAACAAAAATTACCCAAAAAGCAAAATACAAGACAATCACTTAAAATATGTCATGGTGCACATAGAGAGAAAGGTTGGTTTGAAATGCCATGGCTTTACTGTCTACAGTCCCTTCTGTTTCTGTGACTGCACTCTACATTGCTCCCATACCCAAACCATCACCATGCAGAAAGCAAGTCCTAGCTGTTCCCCCATCTCATATCCAGTATATGCTCTCCTGCCAACTATCAAGTCCTTGATCAAAAAGATGGAAGTACCACATAGATGTGAGACTTCCAATACCATCAGTTTATCTTTCCTCCCCTAGAATTTCCAGAAACAGATAGACTGCTCCTGTTGAATTTTAACAAGCAATTCAATGCAATGCAAATTCTGCATGAAAAATTTCAGTTTGAGCAGCCAAAACCTGGAAAATATTTAAATAACTGAAAACAGGGCCTTTAAATTAGAAATGGCAAGCAACTTTAATAAAAAATCCTTCTACCAGCTCCACTATAAGTATAGGAAAGCTCTTTTACTTCTAGAGTTAGAAAACTAAAAATTTGAGGAACAGAGTGTATCATGGTACATTGTCTAATATACATAGGTGTACGTATGAGGATTGTGAAGGACCACTATGTAAGGCTGTAGGTCTATATATAAAGAAGGAATCCTTATATATAACAGTTATACATATTCTGTGCAACAGTCATTGCAGAAGAGGAAGCAGTAAAAAGAAATCGTGCCATTTCTTCTCCGCTTGCATATTTATCTGATCAGAGGTGAATACGCAAAGAATTTAAAACACTCGCTCTGGCTCTGGAGAAATGTAAGTACCAGAAATCTTAAGAACTAAAAATTCACAAATTAAACTATAAAAATCATGACATCATTTGAAACAAAATCACTCCCAAGTCACATTTTAAGTTATTAAGTTATTATGTAGTTGTTATGCTGGAGAGGGTGGGCTTATTGTGGGTGTTTTTCAGTCAGGAAACCTTTATACTGCTCTTTTTCTTTCTGAGAAAGACAGATATATATTCCAAGCATGGGAACTGGGAGTATTAAGTAAAACAAAGCTGTCTGAAATCATGCCACATGACAACAGAGTGCCATGAACTTGGAACTTGAAGAATGAACGGCAGAAAGGATATTCTGCAAAGCTACAACAGGCTGAGGTTGGCAACACAATGCCTGATGACAACATTTCAAGTGAGCTGAAAAAGAGGTTGGTTAAAAAACACCTGGGCCAAAACCTGGCTGAAGTCCACTCATACTTATCTGCCCATAACAAGCCAAACTTTAGACACGGTGCTTCGACTTCAAGGCTGAAGAAAGCCTTGAGGGTTTTGATCATTCATTTTGAAGTCTTCATTAGTTAAGGAGTCTCACTGCAAACGCAGAGAATCCCTTGCAGGATTTTGTTAAACATTTGTTCTTGATTAAATTTTTAGAATAAAAAATAGGTTTCTGTCAAAATACTTAGATCAATATCTTGAACATTGTTTGGGAGAATAGGAAAGTTATTTTTGTTTAATTATGCAACAGTGATAATTTTTTAACCTGTTGAAAATACTGTCATGACTCTGGCCTTCCCTTGAAAAAGGAACTTGCAAAGGTATTTTTACCACCACGATCATTACCAACACAGGCTGCAGAGAAAGTAACTGCTAGAGGAATTGTGCTCAAAGCAGACAAGGCTGATTACATTCTAACTGCAGACAAGGAAATAGTGGACAATTAGCTATCCCCAGGCCTAGCTTAACTGAACATCAAATACTGAGTATATCCAGTAGTTACAGATGGGCTATGTATTTTATAATTTACCCTTAAACTGCTTTCAGAATATCACCAAAGGGATACTTTTGCATGGAAAATTGTATTTCCAACTCAAGAAATAAAATACCAATAAGAAATATTTTTTCATCTTGATCTCCTGAAAAAGTTGTCATGTAATTATTATCCAGCATGAGTGGGTTACTTTTGTTATTAACTAAGTAAACAGGAGCCTAGGAGCTTCTATAGTTCTGAACATTGCTAACTGAAAAAAATCAAGCTGCACGCATCTGAATCATGGAACCAGGGTTTAAAAACAAGTCACTGACTGTGAGGAAGATAAGTTTACAGCATTTAAAACTGAACAGTCATTTAGGAGAGGGAGTTTGTGTCCTAATTTCAACAGCAACTCAAAATTGAACAATCTGAATTGCATTCTCACATCCATCATTAACCAGGTAAGAGCCAGAAGGAAAAGACTGCGGGTGTGCTGATCAACAGCATGCAGCCTTGGCTGAGCCATCAAAAGCAGTCTAGGTGGGGAACGTGGAGCTCACTGGAAGGCAATACAGTTGGGCAAATTGTGTAGCGTTTCATCATCAATTTTACCTTTGCATAAACTGGTGCTGTTGCCAGAAGAGGTGGTTTCACCTTCTCATACCTGCTTGTTCCTACCCTGTGCCACCCACTCCCTTGGACCAGCACAATCCCTTGATGTGGTTATTCAGTGCAACAGGTCAGGACAGAGCTGGATTTTGATTCCTTTTTTTAATTTGTTTCTCACACATGAAAACCATCCCTATAATACAGAACACCTTTCACTTGTTCATGTATAATCTGAAGCAAAACTTCATGTTTGTTCCTGAAGACAGAACTTAGTCGAAATACAAAGGCATGTGCTGCCAACTATACAAATGAGGACATTCTGAAGGAAACACACGTAACACAGACAAAGAGCAGTTTTTTCATGAGTTACTTCGACATGCTGCCTCCAAGAGCAAAGCGGTTGTGGTGGGCAGCTGGTCTGCCAAAGAGCACCATCTACAGGACAGAGGCACCCCAGCTGCTTGACAGTATCAAGACGTACATTAATTACATTGTAAAATCATTATCCGTCATTGATTGTCAGCAATTGCTGGGTTTGCTTTCCGTAGTTGTATTTTAATGACTCTGAAAGACTTTTTTTGTTGTCATTTAGATTAGATTTTGGGTTTTTTACAGAATATACTGTGCTGAAAAATGAAAAATATTTTACTTATAAAAAAAATATATCTAGAAAACTTTTTGAGGAAAGGGCTAATATTCTTCTTTAATTATAATAACTTAGTTTCAGACAGCGTTATTTCTTCCAGTAAGTACACACTTTGACTGCTCTGTCTTAGATAGTCTCTTGAGTTGTAG
Source organism: Coracopsis vasa (assembly GCA_026283785.1). NCBI lineage: Eukaryota > Metazoa > Chordata > Aves > Psittaciformes > Psittacidae > Coracopsis > Coracopsis vasa. The sequence goes on from JANHGB010006429.1 coordinate 52,325, forward strand.
CCCACTCTCACTGAAGTAAATAGATGTTTTGTCGCTGCTTTCAAAGGGAGCAGGACTTCATCCACAGAAATTACATACATATGCCCACAAGCATACACATGTAAATGCATACACCTAAGCAAAGTTTACTGCATTTTCTGCCAGCACAATTTCCTTTCCTTCCTTTCCTGACAGTACAATAAAACTGCTTGTCAAGGAAGCAGACCAAGCTGAGGCCTTTCAAAGGAAGGTCTTGGGTTTCCTTTCATAAACATTAACAGCACAGTTAGGGCCCAATCCTGTATCCCACTGAGCAATTTCTAAAAACTTTGTATGAAAGTTAAGTTCCAAAAAACTTAGTAGAAATATAACTGATGTTTATGTATCTGGAAAATTCATTCCAGTGAGGTATGTTACCAGAGTTCAGTGGGACTGCCTTTCACTTCTTAAGTCTTGTCCCTAGGAGTCTGATGAGCTAAAATGGGAATACAGAGCTATTTCTTCAGCTTGCAACTAGCCACCAGATGTCTGTTTTCCAAGTGTATTCCTTTCTCTCCTACTGTACCTCCAAATTCTCCCTGGCTTTTCTTACCACACTCTTTAACAAAGAGCCAGTTCCAACCATTTCCAACTGAAGAAACAGACATCAAGACAATGGGCTAGATATTTTGCAGCAAAAGTGGGGGGAATCCCACCACCTCAGCTACTACCTGCAATTCATCACCAAACTGATACACATTAACACAAAAGCAAAGAAGCTCTCATAGCCTTTTCCCTGACCCTAAAGAGACAAAATTCAGAGGAAGAGAGCTACTTGACAGCAACAACAGTTTTTACTTTCTTACCTGTGCAAGTTGTGATTTTCACACTGGAAGAAAACTCTCTTAAAAGAGCCAGTAATGCCCTCCAAACCTCGACCACCCAGATTTATCTATTTTTAATTCTCATTTTCACTGTAACACTAAATGAAACTCTCTAAACTTAACATGTTCCGCTTAGATGAGACATGCTATGCTCAGTTTGTTTTAATATACAGATTTTCTTTATCTACATATAAATGTTGTAGTAGCTTGCTGGAATAATTTTGTACAAAAGTGACCCAGCAGTTTAACAAATACGAAAAGTTCAACTTATTCAGTTGTGAATAGAAATGAAAACACCATGAAATTTACTTTATACCAATGCTCCAGGGTATCATCTGAACACAAAAATATTCAGAATACTTGAAGAACTGCTCTACTGTATCAGTACAAACAGCCACAGCACCAATTTTTCTAGTCTTTTACCGAATTGCTGCCTAAAGTTAATTTACAATTGCCCTATTGCAAGCAGATTTTCTCAGTTCTTATTTGAATGATGTGTCAATAAAAATACTGGGTCCTCTAGACTCTCCCATAGAAAAAGCATAATACAAGAAGATGTGTTGCTATTTCTAAACATAATTTGGCTGACGACAGGGTCATTTCCCTGTCAGAGATCCCATACAGTGGTGCACAGCACTGTTCTTACTGGTCACAGGTGCAGTACAGAGCTACACCAGACAACATCTGGCCCTGCAAGTGTAGCACACAGCACATAACCATGCCCTTCTCCTCAGTTAATGGGGAGCAAAGGACAAAGCTGTCTGACTTCCTCTGGGAAATATGCTCTTTTCATGAGATTCCTTCAGTCCCCACCAACTTCAGAGCTCTTAGATAGAACTAATGTTTTCTTTCAAAAACATGAATCCAACAAAGTTCGTATTTACCTTCTGATTTTGAAGAGCTGCAGAACCACACAACTTCTTCAAGATTTCTGAATATAAGTCCAGCTATAAATAAAACCCCAGAATAAAAGCACATGTGCTTGCTTTTATGAATCCAAAAGATTAAAAGATGCTGACCAGTCTCTCACAGCTGCAACACATTTTCGCAGATGATAATGAAAAATTTAACTCTACTGGGAAACACACATAGCAAGCTCTTTAAGTAGCATAAAGAAGAAAGGGACAGTGTTTTGGGAAGACAAAATTAATCATGCAATTAGTTAGTTACCTTTTCATCTTCTGTTTCAGGATCTGATTCACTGACTTTTTCTTCCTGAAAGCTAGTTCTCTCCACTTTCTCCATGCTCTGAAAAAAAGCTGTTTTTTCCAGTCGGTTTCTGTTGTATCGTGTATTGATCTCTTCCAGCCTGTTGATCTTAAGTAGCTTCATACTATGTCCAGTTAATGTGCTTTCTGTTTTCCTCTCCACCTTAGATGCGTAAACCAGCGAACACTCATAACTTCTGATTTCTCCTCCTTCTTGGCTGTAAAAAAGAAAGACAAATAAGAGGTATCAGTGTTATTCATGCATTTCAGCTTAGAAAACCGCTGTGGTTGCTCTAATTTGTATTTCAACTGTCCTTCCTTATACTTTCTGAACCAATACTCAAATATAGAGTTAATAGTGCCAGCTGTTCACAGATGCTGTTCTATGTATGCACCTACTTTCAACACTAGATAATTCAAGCAGGCTACAAGACAAATGTAATTTAATTGGTTCACTGAAACCTTTTAGCTCTATCAAATCAATACATATTGCTGTAGCTTGCAGACCTTGCTCATGGATAAACCCACACTTTTTAATCACTTCAGTGTTTCTCTGTTGCTCAATGCGTTCTCCTTCCCTCTGCTGTAGTTTCAGCAAGTTGACATGCAAGGACCCCGTTATTAAGTCCACTAAGACTTTTGATATTAAACAAAGTGGTTTAGGCCTGAACACAGTCCTTCCCTCTCTTCCCACTATCCTATACCATGGGAATAGGTAATTGCCAAAATGGTAGTTATTTTGGGTCCTCTGTTGAAGGCTGAAAAAGACTGAAGCCTCTAGCTGTGTTCCTTCCTACTGTAGGCCTTCACTAAGTACCTACTACTTTTGTGATGTAGAATTATCAAGGCCTGTCTAATGGTAAGATTGTCTAGAAAGTTATTGCAAGTCAAGCTGTTAGTTTTGATTAATTCTTTGTAGAAGGGCTTTTATTCCACAGCAAGGTAGTAGATTCCCCTGCCCAAGTAACCACTTGGTTACACTTGGAAAACATGTCCTTTTGCACAACTAATTTTAAAAGAGAAACTACTCTAAAATTTCACTTAACAACTCTCTGTTGACCCAGGAAATAGATAAATTTTTGTTGTTATTATTGCAACCCTTCCTTCACAGTACTGGAAACCCAGCTACAAAAGCATGGTGCTAATGCTTTAGCTGTATAAAGCTGAATCTGGTCAATTTCACTACACAGCTCTTGTTTTTCATTTTAACTTGCATAAATACCATAAACTATATGGTGTAATTAAGAATGTATATACAGCCTTACAGTCATTAGCAGCACAGAAAAACAGCTTTCAGTGTACAACCAGAGACCCAATTAAATCAGTTATTTTTACCTGAACACCTTCTAACAGCAAATATTCCTGTGTTTTGACCCCACATCTGTGTGCATATGCAACAGATTAGATGTATACCTACATCAGCTAACTGCACTACCCACAGTTAGCCCTCCAAACTCTTCCCACATGCCATCACATGAGATACAGGAGGTAACTTGCTAGTGGTGATGTTTATAGATGATGGACAGCAAAAGACAGTGCAACTCTGCAGCTTGCAAATGAGCCTTCCAGAAGGATTCCTGATACCACATTATTTCAGCCCTAGAGCATGCTTTTAATATGAAATACAGGGACACCAGCATGGGACTGAAGACATTCATCATGTGGAGAAGTCATGCACCTGGTATGTAAAAATGCCAGGCTTGCTGCTTCCATCCTCCATCACCAGCTTTCATGCTCTGACATCCTTTTCCATCCCCTTCAGGTGAAAAGACACTTTACAATATTTTCTTCCCGTTTCTCAAGAGCAGGTTCTTGAGTTTTCCTAAATGTACTGACAATTGCAACTGACATACCACAAGGGCTCAGTCTAACCTTCCAGTCATTATTCTACAGATCCTTTGACCTACTCCACACCAAGGGGTGACTCCAAAGCTGTCAGAAAAAACAGGTGATGTTTCCAGATGCCTGCCCGCTGCCTCCATGACTCCAGCTACCCAAATCTCACAGGGTTTTAGAGCGATCTGGCTCTGAAGGCTACTTCTGGCCTGGCATGATTGCAATCAAGGAAAGTTGATTCAGGCTTTCTATAACTCTTCAAAGAGCACTTCATCCTCTAGGTTATGACCACCAAATGCAGCCATCCATCTAAGGCGAATGACATGTCCTACTAAAAGGACACGTTGTTCCTTCAAGCTGACCAATGGGTCAGTTATCTGAGAAAATATTAATGGGATGGAAAGCCTGAAGGTATTACTGGGCTCTGTTACCAAGCAGAGACAAGGACTGAGTCCAAACATGATTGCCCTCTCCCCCATCATTACCTTAATATATCTCTTAAACAATAAGCTAAACAACAGAAACTTTCTCAGGTACACACAGCAAAATCTGTTTGCAAGTGCCTCCTCCACAGTCACAGAGAAGCAAATCCACCCTGGTCATGTGCCACTGAGTAACGGGAAGCTACAGCTTTCTACCTTATTAAAAGGAAAAAGGAAATAAAAGAAGTTCAAATGGGTATTAAGCTCTGTTTCCCCCAAAGGTGGGTGAAAACCCTCCCTTATCATTTAGGTTCCCCAGCTTTGGCTTGGTACATGCTTTCTTCTGGGCCATCTTCAGCAAGCCAATCTCTCTCTTTAAGCAAAATAGCTTGCTTCATGAAGTACATCTGCACTTACATGCTCAGAAACCAGAGACATATCATAAAACCACAGAAACTTGCCCAGCAGTATGCACAAGGGGTATATACCTACAGTCCTACTGCTTTTGCTACCCAAGAGCAGGAAAAATATATATTTTTGCACAATAAAAAATATAAAGTAACAAGATTTGTACAATAAAAAAATAAACAACATAGTAAATGTTTATAAAACTAGTCAGAAATGAAAACGGGCAGGCAAATAGTCATCAGCCAAAAAGAACCCACATATAACCCCTTTCTCTTTCGTCACCTGTTTTTCAATCATAACCCGTTCACAGCCAGAACTAGGTTTACATGACAGGCTGTAAAGCTCTTCACACAAAGCTTGGTCCTTTGGACTCCATCTTCACTTCAAATAAAAACTTTCTTTCTGACCCGTTGGATATTTGCAAAACAGCCATTTTCAAAATTCAAGCCTGGGAACAAGTACCTTTAGCCAGTAGCCAGATTTGTTTACCTCCTAATACATCTTGACATTAGTTCGACCTGAATTTTACAAGCTGGAAACAATGATGTCACAGTATATAATTAAAACTAAATATACAGTTTAAGAAAGAAAACAAGCTGTAATGTGGAAAGAATTGCCAGTGGGTCATGTTCAGATGGTAAATAAGGACGCAAATGGTACCACTTACTATGCTTTTCTTTCAAATACAACCTGGCCTGCATCCTGTGTAATATAAGAGATGTATTTTCTTTATTAAAACAAATACCATACATAGGATTTTTTCCACACATTTTTATGTAAAACTGATTTATGAGGGCAGTGAGGCACTGGTGAGAAGCTGTGGCTGCCCCATCCCTGGCAGTATTCAAGGCCAGGTTGGACAGGGATGGGAGCAACCTGCTCTAGTGGAAGGTGTCCCTGCTCATGGCAGGGGGGGTGGAACTGGATGAGGTGTAAGGTCCCTTCCAACCCAAACCATTCTATGATTCTGTAATTATTAAGCCAATGAAATCTCACATAAAACTGTTAAAGTTAACTGAAGTTAATTCCAGTTATCATGGGTTTAGGACTAGCAGATTTCAGCTTCTCATAGTAAGTTTTTAATCATAATTTGGACATGAGAAACAAGTATCCTCACCTTTTTTCAGGCCATAAACTGAACTAAAACAAAAGCATGGAGGGAAAAACCCCCACCATTCTCTGAAGTAGTTAGACCAGTCAAAAGCTGGGTTTCACATTTCAGCTGACTCCACCCCTAGCAACTCAGAATGCTGTTTCATGGTATTTTATGATGATTAAGTCAGAGCTCTGTCATCCTGCCATCCTCCATAACTCCTTTGCAGCAGCAACAACACTTTCATAATTATACGATGAGCCTGTTCAGAGTGCTGAGGTGGCCAAACCCTAGGCAGTTTTCAGGCAGGTCAGCATGCTGGATCAACACTTACTGTGATCAAAGGCGTACAGGCTGTGTAAGGAATGAAGGGTGCCTGAATATGTCCAGCATTGGGAAGGAGGGACAGCCACGAAACTAACACAGCTTTAAACTGCTAGAGGTAGGCTGGCCCAGAAAAGCCTGGTCCTAATTTCTCCTCCAGCTTTAGCAACAGATTTCTGGCCACTCCTCCTTTCCTGGCACTAGCATTCTGGTAGCCACAGGTGAACAGGATCATGAAGCTATACATCTCAAGGAAAACTAGTACTTTTCTATTCTATAGTCTCACTTGCTGCTTGACCACATGAAAATTTCTGCGGACAGGAAGCACAGGAAACAGAAACACACAGCTACGCACAGCGTGAGCTGCTCAGATTTACACCGCTTTAACTGCAGAACTGAACTCACAATTCCCTGTGAGAAGACTGAAGTATCCCATAGCAAGAAGACAGGGATGAGACATGGAACCACAGGCCTGGAGGGAAGAACAGTTGGGTCAATGGGGA